>PVKN010002439.1:17731-34013 GCA_004027915.1 Capromys pilorides | reverse complement strand
GAACAAGGACCTGGGTTCAATCTCTGGTGTCACGTGGTATGCCATTCCAGCCCTACACTGAGCTGTCCACGGAAACCAGGCATCGTGGCACATGCCTTTAATTCCAGTGCTGGGGAGGCTGAGATAGGAGGATCACTATGAGTCTGAGCTGCATAGTGAGACCCTGTAGACCCTATGCTGAACACATAAAAAAAAAAGAAAACAATGGATGTAACCAATTTATTTATTTATTTTTTAAAATTTTATTTATTTATTTATTTGTTTGCTTGTTGTGTTGGTTTGTTTCTTTATTTATTCATTTTGTGGCTGGCTCAGCCTGCCCTGGTGGTGGCGCTGGCGCAGCATGTGGTGCCAGGGATCGAACCGCAGTCCCCGCAGTTGCCTGAGCCCTCCTAAGCAGGCGCTTTAGACCACTGAACCATCTCCCCGGCCCGATGTAACCAATTTAGACATCATGTTACAGAAAAATAAGCAGGGAAAATAAGCCAAAGAATAACAGCATATTCTGTCTTTTAAAAAAATTTTATTTATTTTGTATGGTAGGGAAGGGTCTTCAGGGTGTTCAGGAGCTCACTACTAGATCGACTTGTAGTGATCCACCTGTTTACAGCCTCCCAAGAGCTGGGATTGCAGGCCTGCACCACCACGCCCAGGCTCAACTGCAGTCTCAGCGCACCCTGGGGCCGGCTGGCACTTGGCAGGCCCAGGCATCAAATCCCTGGCCCCTATGCCTGCTTGCAAGTGCTTTAATCTACTAAACTATTTGGCTGGCCCTTGCTATACTCTATTTTTAACTTTTGGCAAACCATGTTTTGTGCATAACTTCAGTTTTACCAGAAGACTGATATATTTCAATATTTTGAAAATATCAGTATTAATTTTGAATGGCAGAGATAACCTAACCCTCATTAGGTTTGGTACTAAGATATATACCTGCTAGATATCGTATTGCACACTTTGTAATCCCAGCAGTCAGAAGGCTGAGGTAGGAAGATCACCACAAGTTTAAGGCCAGCCTGAGCTGTATAGTGAAGTCCACGGAGAGACTCTCTCTGTCTGTCTCTCTCTCTCTCTCAAAAAGAACCTATACATGGCAGAGAAGATGGAATTAGCAGTATTGTAATTATCTTATACAAGGAGCTAGTCTTAAATATGCTGAAGGGTTTAAAGAAATACATGAATATAACTAGATAAAAATAATATATATACATATAATATATATAGTATATATAATATATATGTAATATATACACACACACACACACACACACACACACACACACACACACACACACATAGTATTAGGGCCAGCCAAATAACTCAGTGGATTAAAGCACCTGCAAGCAGGCGCAGGGCCAGGGTTCATTCCCAAGACTGCCCTGCCAGCCCCGCCCCTGGGGTGGGCTGAGAAGGCAATTGAATCTGGGTGTGGTGGGGCCTGATGGTGCAGACCTGTAATCGCAGCTCTTGGAAGGCTGTAAACAGGTGGATCACTGGGAGTCCGATCTAGTAGTGAGACCTTGAACACCCTGTAGACCCTTTCCTAAAATACAATAATAATAATAGTAATGATAATAATTTACTGAAAATAGCTAAATGAAATTTCTGGAGTTTAAAAATAAAATATCTGAGTTGGGAGTGTGGGTACACAGGTATAGTGCCAGCACTCAAGAAGCTGAATCAGGAGGATCACAAATTCAAGCCCAGTCTGGGGAATTTACCAAGATCCTGTCTCGTAATAAAAAATTTTAAAAGGGCTAGAGATATAGCTCAGTGTGAAGGCGCTATGTTCAATTCTCCCAAGAAAACCAAAGCAAACTACTTATAAAGAAGCATAAGAAGCATTTCTTTTTTTTTTTTTTGTATTTTAGAGAAGGGTCTACAGGGTGTTCAGAGTCTCACTACTAGATCAGACTCATGCTGGGATTACAGGCCCATGCTAGCCACCATATCCAGTCTCAATTGCCAGTCTCAGAGTGCCCTGGGGGCAGGGCTGGCACAGCAGGCTTGGGAATTGAACCCTGGTCCCTGTGCCTACTTGCAGACATTTTAGTCTGCTGAGCTATTTGGCCTGCTCCATATATCTTGAGCTCTGATCAGAAAAACAGTGTTTAGCCAGGTACCAAAGCAATGATGTCATTGAATGTGCTGATTTAGAATTAAACCCTCAGGGAAAATATTTCTCCCAAGTGAAGAAAAGAAATGCTTTCAAGCATACAAATGCTGAGCATAGCTATCACTGACAGAACTGTGCTATAAAAGATCAGAGAAATCAGGATAAAGAAGGATAGGGGCTGAAGAGATAGCTCGGTAGAATAAGCGCTTGCCTGGAAAGTGCAAGGACCTGAACTCAATCCCTGGTCCTACAAAAGGATGACTTTGGTTGAAAATATGCTTTGTGGGGGGCTGGGGAGATAGCTCCGTGGCACAAGTGCCTGCCTGGCAAGTGCAAGGTCATGAGTTCGAATTCCCTGGTCCTGCAAAAAAAAAAAAAAAGAAAGAAAATATGTTTTGTTTTGTTTTTTGTGAGACCAGAGTTTGAACTCACAACCTTGCACTTGCCAGGCAGGTACTTGTGCCACGGAGCTATCTCCCTGGTCCCTCTGGTTGAAAATATGGATAATATAAAGAAGTGAAAAGCCCCATAGGTAGCTAAATAGAAAAGACTTCTCATTTATTAAATTTCATCAAAAGATGGGCTATTTAAGCAGAAATAATATCTTGTGGGGGCTATAACTAGCAGAAGCAAGATGCATGGTACCAGGAGCATGAAGTAGGAAGAATTTATTGTTTTTGTGAGATAGGGTCTTGCTATGTAGTTCAGATTGGCCTTAAACTTACTTTGCAACCTAGGCTGGCATAGAATCCACAGCAATCCTCCTGCCTCAGCCTTCCTCCCATATGCCGGGACTGTAAGCATGCACCACCATGCCTAGCATGAGGGAGAAATGGAACAATATACATTACAAAATAATATGCAGTTATATAGAGTAAGGTTTCTAAGTTATACATAAAATAATAGTACTTGAAAGTAGACTGAGATAATTTAAAGATACACATCTTTATCCTAAATACAACAAGTAAATACACATAGTGTTATAGCTAGCAAGATCATTCTAGGATTTTAAAAATTACTCACTTAAAAAAAAGCAGAGGGCCGGAGAGATGGTTCAGTGGTCTAAAGCGCCTGCTTAGGAGAGCTCAGGCAACTGCGGGGACTGCAGTTTGATCCCCGGCACCACATGCTGCGCCAGCGCCACCACCAGGGCAGGCTGAGCCAGCCACAAAATGAATAAATAAAGAAACAAACAAACACAACAAGCAAACAAATAAATAAATAAATAAAAATTAAAAAAAAAAAAAAAAGCAGAAAGGGGCCGGCGAGATGGCTCAGCAGTCTAAAGCGCCTGCTTAGGCAAGCTTAGGCAACCTCAGGGATGGCAGTTCAATCCCCCGCACCATATGCTGCGCCAGCCTCACCCCTAGGGCAGGCTGAGTGAACCATAAAAAAAAAAAAAATAGCAGGAAGGCCAGATGTGGTAGTGCACGCCTGTAATCCCAGCACTCTAGAGACTGAGGAAGGAGAATTGATGCAAGTTCAAGACCTCCCTGGGCTACAGTGTGAGCTCAAGGCCAGCCGGAACTGCATAGTGAGACCCTATCTCAAAAAGACAAGAAAAAAAAACAAAACAAAACAGGAGCCAGGCATGGTGGCAGGAGGATTGCCATAAGTTTGAGCCCAGTAAATACTACATAGTGGGTTCAAGGCCAGTCTGAACTACATAGCAAGACCTTATTCACATAAAAAAGGAAAGAAATAGGGAAAGGATGAAACCAATAAAAAACAAAGAAGAAAATGGTAGGCTTAACCTATCAATAACCTAACCATATCAATAATCATATTACATATATACAGTCTAAATAATTTATTTGTGTGTTATATTTAACGTATTTATTGTGTGTTAGTCAATTAAAAGGCAAATATGACTATTTATAAAAAGCTAAATATAGGGCTAGAAGTAAAAACAACTGTCTAATGTCCTGAAGGCCCAAATTTTTAGTGGTTTTCTAAATTTCTTTCTGTTATTTATTTTTACAGAGATGGAGATATATAAGCCGGAGCCTCACACAGGCTAGGGAAGATATCTACCACTGAGATACATCCTCAGCCCTTCTGTTATTTCAAATCTAATCCTGTGGAATGAGAGCATAATTTAGGGCTGGCCATGGAGTATGGGCATGGTGGCATGTGCCTGTAATCCCAGCACTTGGCAGGCAAAAAATAGGAGGATCACTATGAGTCAGAGCTGCACAGTGAGACCTTGCACAAAAAAAAGAACATTTGTATGATCTCAATTCTTTTTTTTTTTTTTTTTTTGAGACAGGGTTTCACTATGCAGTTCAGGCTGGCCTTGGGCTCACTTTTGTAGCCCAGGCTGGTCTCAAACACCAATCCGCCTGCTTCAGCCTCCCAAGTGCTGAGATTACAGGCATGCGACACCATGCCTGGCCTTGATCTCAATTCCTTTATTATTTATTTATTTATTTAAAAATAAATGGTGTAATGGTTTTCCTTTTTTTTTTTAACTTTATTTATGTATGTATGTATGGTATGGCTGGCTTAGCCTGCCCTTGGGGTGGAGCTGGCCCAGCATGTGGTGCCCACGATTGAACTGCAGTCCCTGTGGTTGCCTAAATAGGCGCTTTAGACCGCTGAGCTATCCTGCTGGCCCCAGATCTCAATTCTTTTAAATCTGAGATTCTATTCCCAGTACTGCCTACACAAAAATGTGTTTTAATTAAATAAATATATGTAAATTCTATAATTATGCATAAATTATATGCAAATTATGCAGATTTAGCAGCCAGGTGTGTTAGTGCACACCTGTAATCTCTCCACTCTAGAAGGCTGAGTCAGGAGAACTGAAAGTTTGAGCCCAGCATGGACAACTTACAAGATCCTGTCTTAAAAAAAGGACTGGGGGTACAATATATCACAAGGCCTTGGGTTCAATTTGGAGTACATTGCTATTTTAAAAAACCACATATATATTAACTGATGTTATGTATATACAATTATATAAGAAGTGGATTTGAATTATAAAGATAGGTTTAGCTGGGCATGGTAGCGCAGGCCTGTAATCCCAGTACTTGGGAGGCTGAGGAAGGAGGATCGTTGTGAGTTCGAGACCAGCCTGGGCTACAAAATTGAGCTCAAGGCTAGCCTGAACTGCATAGCGAGACCCTGTCTCACAAAGACAAAAAAGGGAAAAAAAAAAAAAAGGTGTCAATTCTGGGTTGGGGATGTAGCTCAGCAGCACAAATCCCTGCTAGGCTAGCAAAGGCCCTGAGTTTGCTTCCCAGTAGCACCCCCCACCAAAAAAAGTGTTAATAACATAATCTTGAGAGTGTGCACACCTAGGAAAGCCTCAAGATCCAAGGATAAGGCACAACTGAAAGGAAAAATAACCAACTCCACACTGAAAATCGGAGATGCGAATACTTCTCTTTTAGTTATGATAGAACAAATAAGCAAAAAATGAAGGTGTAGCAGATTCGAACATGGGGCTGGGGATGTAGCTCAGAGGCGCAGTGCCTGCCTAGCAAGCGCAAGGCCTGGAGTTCAATTCCCGATACCAAAAAAAAAAAAAAAAAAAAAGTAGATTCGAACATGATTATAGTTCAACTTGGCCTGACATTTGTAGGACAATCTGCTCCACAACAGCAGAATACACTCGGTGGGATAACTCTTCCTGGGCACGTGTGAAGCCCTGGTTTAGATTTCTTTTTCTTCCTTTTTAGCTTTTTTTTATTATGGCCAGCTATGCCTGCCCTGGGGGTGGGGCTGGTGCAGCATGTGGTGCCGGGTATTGAACTGTGGTCCCTGTAGGTTGCCTAAGCTTGCCTATGCAGGCGCTTCAGACTGGTGAGCCATCTCACCAGCCCGAAGGCCTGGTTTAGATCCCTATGCCTATAAAAATAAATAACAGAAAGATATTTAGAAAATAGCCAAAGATTGAGTGAACAACACAGTTCTAAATAAACAATGTGCCAAACAAAACCCAACTTAAATATAAGTTATGGCAAAAGAAAAACAATTTACATTAGAAATGCTTTGAACTGAGGCCAGAGAGATGGCTCAGTAGAATAAGTGCCTTCCTGGTAAGCACACGGTCCTGAGTTCAATCCCCAGTACCAGAAAAAGAAAAGAAAGAAATGCTTTGAACTGAAAGATAATAAAAACAATAAATGATCATTTGTGACATGCATCTTAAACAATTCAAAGAGGAACATATGTAGTTCTAAGTATCTTTTTTTTTAAAAGAACATTTCTTTTCTTCTTTTTTTTTTTTTTTTTTAATATATTGTGGCTGGCTCAGCCTGCCCTGGGGGTGGGACTGGTGCAGCATGTGGTATCAGGGATCAAACCTCGGTCCCTGCGGTTGCCTAAGCAGGCGCTCTAGACCACTGAACCATCTCTCCGGCCCTCTAAGTATCTTATAATTGAGTAGATAAAAGATTTTAATGAAAAGAAAGAAAAGGGCCGGCAAGATGGTTCAGTGGTCTAAAGCGCCTGCTTAGGAAAGCTCAGGCAACTGCAGGGACTGCAGTTCGATCCCCGGCACCACATGCTACGCCAGCCCCACCACCAGGGCAGGCTGAGCCAGCCATAAAATAAGTAAATAAAGAAACAAACAAAACAAACAAGCAAACAAATAAATAAAATAAAATAAAAATTTAAAAAAAAGAAAAGAAAGAAAAAATGAAACAATGTAGAAAGATGGAAATAATAAAGAATATAAATCACTATACTATAACGGAAAATTGACAAACAATAAAGAAAATCAGGGGCCGGGGAGATAGCTCAGCAGTCTAAAGTGCCTGCTTAGGCACACTTAGGCAACCACAGGGACCGCGGTTCAATTCCCAGCACCACATGATGTGCCAGCCTGGGCCAGCTGAGCCGGCTGAAATAAAAAAAAAAAAGGAAATCAACCAAACTGACAGAAGTAGGTTCTTTAAATCAATGCAGCAAAATCTAGCTAGGCTCATTAAAATGAAGAGGGCATTACTGATGTCAGGATGAAAGAACACACATCCCCACCAGATTCACCTGCAGGAAATTCACCTGCAGAGATCACTACCAACTTTACACCAACACAACTGATTTCTTAGACAAGATGGTAGATTCATTAGACAAGTGGGAGAAGATGCGAAACATAACCAACATGTATTTGAACTTAGAAGCCATCCAGCCACAGGACCAAGAAGAGCAGGAGCCATAGAAAGGCTGCCAATAGTGGAGCCAGGCTGAAGGAAACTGCTGGTTACGCTGATGGCTGGTCTGAGGGCAGAGGGGCTGTGAGTGGGGCCAGGAGACCAGGAACCACACCACGCAGCCCTGAGATGCTGCAGGCAGACCGCTTCTCTGTCTGGGCAGCGGGAATTATGATCAAGAAGAGCCAGAGCTGGGTGTGGGGAGGCATACCAATAATTCCAGCATTTTGGGAGGCTGAGGCAGGAGAGACAAATTCAAACCCAGCCTGGGCTCTCAATGTAGCCCAGGCTGGCCTTGAACTCACAGTGATCCTCTTGCCTCAGCCTCCCAAGTGCTGGGATTACAGGCATGCACTGCTATGGCCAGCTTAATTAATTTTCTCATGGCTGAGATGAAATACCTGACACTCACAAGTTAAAGGCAGAGGAGGGGCTAGGGAGATAGCTTAGTAGAATAAGCTCTTGCCTGGCAAGTGTAAGGGCCTGAGTTTCACAAAGAAAAGGAGGAAAAGGGTTTTTTTTAAAATGATCTCCCAACCTGACCTGGGATAAGTTATTTGTTTGTTTGTTTGTTTGTTTGTTTGTTTGTTTGTTTATTTATTTATTTATTTATTTATTTATGTTATGGCTGGCTCAGCCTGCCCTGGAGGTGGGGCTGGCTCAGCATGTGGTACTAGAGATGGAACCACGGTCCCTATGGCTGCCTGAGCTTGCCTAAGCAGGCCCTTTAGACCACTGAGCTATCTTGCTAGCCCGTTGGTATGGTTTGTGCATAGGTGTTCCCCTAAAGCCTCATGCAGTCAAGGGGAGCTTCTGGAATTTGTTGTTGATTATTGTGCAAATGAGTGCTGGACCTGCCCTGGGGCAGGTGATTTGCATTTCAATGTAAGGAAGGAAAAATAGTTAGCTGCTGGAGCTGCTGCTACCACCCCCCCTTAGTGCTCTTGCTCTTAGCTGCCACTATGAAAGATTGCCCTCTGCCATGTGCCGCTCTGCCTTGGTGCCAGCTGAATATGGACTGAAACCTCCAGTGACTGTGAGCTAAATAAACCTTTCCTTCCTTCATTTTGAGTGTTGGGTGTTTGTCCCAGCAATGAGAGAAGAGTAACTAAGACACCCATGGAGGAAAAGTTTATTGCAGCTAACAGGTTGTAGTTTGTAGTCAGTTGGCTCCAAAGCAGGGTGGCACGGCAGGGGACCAGGCAGAGGAGAAACAGCTCATTCCAGCTCCAGCGCAGGCAGGAGGCAGGAAGCTACAAGCAGTGAACCAAGCCAGGAAGCCTCCCTTTCTGTTTTGCTTAAAAGTTTTTGAGACAGGGTCTCCCTGGCCTCAAACTTAGGGCAGTCCTAACTCAGCCTCCCAAGTGCTGAGATTACAGGCGTACACCACCACACCTGACTTGTGTTCTCTTTTACCCCATCCAGACTACCAGCCTTTTGGGGTGCCATCCACACCCAGGGCGGGCCTTCCCATGAGCTACATCTGTAACTATGCTAATTCCAATCAGTGGAGTGATTTAGCACCACACTCTTCATGCTGTTATCACATCCCTCAGATCCAGCCAGCTCCAGCTCCGCAAAGCCCTGCCTATGAGCTCAGCAGGCTTGACGTGGCATCCAGATTTAAGCCATCACATAGTCCATGGTCAGCTGTCTTGAAGGCAGGAACATCATTGTGACAGGGAGGCTTCTTGGTGCATGGCAGCTAGGAAGCACACAGAGTAAGAGAGAGCCAAAGAGGAATGAGCCGGGGCTCACCTGTCCCCTGCTACGCTACAGCCTGCCCTCTGCCCATCTTGTATCATATAGTACAGTGGACAGTGACCTTGCAGGCAGCTGCCACACTGGGTTCCAAAGCTGTCTTCTCTCTCCTGCTCCCAAACTCAGATGCCCAGGCTTTAGCCTCCTGTTCCTTTTCTGGACCCTTCCCTGGAGGATACACTGTAAATGAGCGATAAGTTTGGCTGTGTCTGGAATTACACAGCTGAGGGTGACTTGGGAATGAGGGGATAGGAGAGGCCTGCCCTAGCTGGTACCCCTTACCCTGCCTCTGAGGTCTCTCAGACTGGATAGGGGGCTGAGTATGGGCCTGTTCTGGGCTCTGGACCCTGGGAACCCTCTTTCCTACCCTCTCCCTCACAGAAGAGGCGGTGAGCACCCTGGGGTCTCATGCATAGGCCCTAGCTGCTTTGGTCAGGCATAACTGGGTGCCAAGCTGGAATACGCCTAAGGTAGCCATGCCCTACACTGCATGTACCCACCAAAGCCCCTGATGCAGGTCTGTCCTTGCACTGGGGAAGGGAATGACATCAGGCGTAACCTTCACTGGATCATGTGAGGGAAGGCAGAGTGCTTCCAGGATAGTTGGGCCTAAGCCTCACACCTGCGGTTGACTGTGAACCTCATATGGACCTGGCATGGGTTCCAATGTACCCAGCTGTGGAGGGCAGGCCTTTGTTCTACCTCAGTAAGGGTTGGATTGGGGGGAGGGGCAGGCTCTAACTGGGCCCAGGGGACACAGATCACCAAGCTCAGGGCCTTCAGGGCTTGACCCAAGCTGGAGATCACACTGGCCAGACTCCACTGGACTTCACTCACTGTCCTGGCCAAGTCCCTATCACCATGGTGGCTGCTGTCAGCTCTCTGCTTCTGACAAAGAATGATGTCCCCATGGTGGGGCTAGGCACTTATTCCTGCCAGGTTCCTGGTGGTCAGTAGTTGGCTGTCTCCATAGGCCTCAGGCTCACACCCAGGGCTAAGCTCCAGGGACAGGAACTCTGGAAGACACCCAACTCTGCTGGGAGAATGGGCTTCTGTGGGTGGAAAGTTCCAGGCTCTGGCCATGTGCTGGGCCCAGGCTGCGTCAGCTCTTACCCTAGGACACAAGCGAGGGATAGGCAGGGGACTCTGAGAAGCAGCATGGAGCAGTGGGAAGGGGCTACCAAGGTCCAAGAACTTCCAGAGGAGCTTCAACAGGTAAGAGGCATCATTCCATACCTCAGTTTATCCTTCTGTGAAATGGAGCAGAGGCTGCTGGGAGTGCTCAGCCCAGGGGCCAACACATGATCCAACCCCACTGGCCACTTCTGGAGAAGGGGCACTCATCCTGTAGGAAAGGACTACCAGGCAGAAGAGACAACAGAGTGGCCATGGGGTCAGAGGACAGGGGAAGGTCTGCTGGCTACTGGGAGTGTCAGATGGTAGGGTCTTCCTCCTGCACCTTTGGAGCCCCAGACTGCCCCTTAGCCTGAGTTCAAGGGAAGCACAGCTTAGGACCCTGGGCAGGGACAAGGGCAAAGACCAGTGCCAGACTCAGGAGAGAGGATGGAGAGGATAGAAGGACCTTGAAGGTGGGGCAAATGTCATAGGTAACAGTGTCTTTCAAGCCAGGATCCTTGGATGTGAGTTCTGTCACCTGAGGGTGATGGGATCTGGCAGACACTGGAGGTGCCATCCCCACACACAAGGCACCTCTGCAGGTCAGAAACCCTCCCTTGTCCTGGAAGAGAGCAGCTGAGGCCAGAGTGGGCGCGGAGGATCAGAGGCTAAACTCAGCTGAGGACCAGGTCGGCAGGAGTGAGCAGGTTTCTACTTCTCAAAATTTTACTTCACCAGTGTTTTGAGCCCTGAGGATGCCAGAGAGGGCCCTTGGTACATACATACATACATACATACATACATACATACAGGGAGGCGGGCCTGGAACAGAATGGCAAACTCCCTACTGCAGGGATTCTATTTGGTTTTTCCCCAATTTTTTGGAACAAGTTAGACACCACTTTCATAGAGAAGGCCCTATTTTAAGCCCGATTGCCACTTGCCGCTTTCATTTATGAGTCAATGTTTTGTGCAGTTCAGGCTGGCCTTGAGCTCACTTCGTAGCTCAGGCTGGTCTCAAACTTGCAATGATCCTCCTACCTCAGCCTCCCTTGGGATTACAGGCGTGTGCCACCATGGCCATCTAATATTTCTGGTTTTTTAGTACAGGGGGTTAAACCCAAGGCACTTTGCACTGAACTGTACCTTGAGCCCTTTCCTTACTTTTTCCTTTTTTCCATACAGTCTCACTATATATAGTTTAGGCTGGTCTTGAACTCACTATGTAGTCCAGTGTGGCCTTGAATTTGTGGCAATCCTCCTGCCTCAGCCTCCTGAATGCTGAGATCATAGGCATGTGCCACAACTTGCTCTAAAATCTTTTTTGTTTGTTTTTGTTTTTGTTTTGCGGAACCGGGGATTGAACTCAGGTCCTTGCATTTGCCAGGCAGGTGCTTATTCTACTGAGCTATCTCCCCAGCTCTATTTTGCTCTAAAATCTTAATGCCAAAACATAGACTCTGTTATCTTGCAGTTTGTGTTATTTAATCACTTATAAAATACATTTGTCACAAGAAGCTATGTTCCTAATCTTATCATACCTTCCAGCAAATGTGGTGAATTGGAGCAAGTTCAGTGATGTTCACTGATATGGCTTTAAAATCAACATTAGTTATTCAACACAAATCATTATTCAAATATGGCTTCCTAAACTCCTTTGTTTATCAAATTAGGGCTCTGGGATCCTCAGATCTGCCCACACCCATGCAAATAAGGACAGGCTTGGACAGACTGCTCTGCAGCATTCACAGGACCCAAAACAGGTGTGGACTTGAGCTGCCACCTAAGGCTGCCCAGCAACACCTCCTACCAAGCTTCTAGCACAGCGAGGAGCAGGGCCAACTGCCACTGTGCAGCCTCTCCAGGTTCCAAAGGGTCGCTCAGGTTTCCAAGTCAAGATTGAGTCAAATAATGATCCTGCATCCAGAGGAAACAACAATAAAAAAGAAGAGAAAGAAAGAAGGAAGGAAGGAAGGAAGGAAGGAAGGAAGGAAGGAAGGAAGGAAGGAAGACAGAGAGAGAGAGAGAGAGAGGGAGAGAGAGAGAGAGAAAGAGAGCAGATTCCTGGTATATCCTTCAGCCCTTCAGTACCTAGTCCACCTAGAAGGAAGCAAACAGGGTGAGACCCACAGGGTGAGCCACGTGTGTGGGATTAAGAATCATAGAGAGAGATTCGCTGGGCAATCACCTAACACCTGGCAGTAACCCCACCACTACGGAGGCCTCAGATGCAAGAGGCCCTTGAAAATGCAAAGCTGTGGGAAGCGCTTCATCCTGAAAGCATAGACTTCCTGTAATTAGGTGGGGAAGCGTTCATGGGGTGTGGTGGGTCGACAACTTGTAACACCCAGCAGAATTGAATCAGCATGGTGCTGGGTATGGAGGGCCCACCTGAGGGTGTTGCCAACAACATAAAAAGGACAACTGGATAGGAAGTGGGGGAGTTGTTGGCTCTCCTCAAGGGGCTTGTTGCACTGGTTTTCCTGTTATGAATACAGCTATTTTCCTTGTCGTAGAGCTGGACCTCACTGCCACTGAGGATGGCTATGGCACTTTTCCAGGGAGCTCTGGTTCTTATTTTAAACACTGCTGGCTCCAGTGCAGATCCTTCATCTGGCTGGCACAGACTTTCTAACTTCCACCACTGATTTGGGGCTTTCCCAGCACGGATCCATGAAACAGGCCTCCATGAGACATTGTTGTGGGCACTAGGCCTCCAGCTGGACTCAAGCAGGACATTACTGTGAGTTTCAGGCCCTCAGCTGGACTCTTTGAGTCTTCAGCATGTGGACGGATTTTCTGCAATATTTTGTGCTTGACTCTTTGGGTGACTATTATAAAATAACCCTATAAATTACATGTCGTAGGATTGAAGAGATGGCTCTACAGTCTAAATGCCTGCATAAGCTGGTTCAATCTGCATGCTGTGCCAGCCCTGGAACCCCAGGCGCGCTGTGCAGGCCAAGGAAACCCGGCGAGGTAGTGCACGCATGTAATTCCAGCGCTGGGGAGGCTGAGATAGGAGGATCATTACAAGTCTGTGCTGTGTGGTGAAACCCTGTCCCAAATAAATAAATAAAATATTTTTTAAAAAATTAATTATATTTCCTGTATTAAACTGTTTTCCTGGTAAACCCTGACTACAACAGGGGAGGGTGTGTGTGGGGGTCAACTATTATGCATGATTAGGGAGAGAGCAGCAGAGAGTAGGAGTCCAGTCGTTGCCAAAGCAACAGATCCCAGCGAGGGAGGGCACCTAAGTTCTATCTCCATGGAGATTGTGCAGTCTGAACACCAACATTACTAATATTGGACGCAGCCCAAAGGTCAGTCAAGGTTGGGAGGTCAGCCGGAGTCTGTCTGTCTTCTTTCTTTCTTTCTTTTTTCTTTCTTTCGTCTTTTTGAGACAGGGTCTCGCTATGCAGTTCAGGCTGGCCTTGAGCTCACTTTTGTAGCTCAGGCTGGTCTCGAACTCACACCGATCCTCCTGCCTCAGCCTCCCAAGTGCTGGGATTACAGGCGTGTGCTACCATGCCCGGCTTAGCCAGAGTATTTGTTGACAATGCTTTCATCCCTCATTTGCGACCGCATGAAGCAGCCCACTGGAAACCTGGGCCTAGAATTTTAGGGCTGAGGAATAAGGGTTGAGCTGGGGGAACAGATGGCGGTCAGTGAACTCGTGAGTCCCTGTGCCGCAGATCCCAAATCATGACGCCCAAGAAGAAGCGTGGGCCGAGCTCCGGGCGCCGAGCAGCGGGCGAGGGCGCTGAGCAGACGCTATCAGAGCGCTTGCAGTACCTGCAGCGCGAGTACGCGCTGCTCTCGGAGCAGCTGGAGGCCTGTGAGGAGCGCGTGGACCGGGTGCTGCGAGAAAACGCCTTTTTGGACAGCGAGGCGCAGCGCTTGCGCGAGGAGAACCGGCTTTACGCCAGCTACGTGAGCGCGCACGCGCAGCGCTCTGCCCAAGCCATAGTGGGGCTGGACGAGCAGAACCGCGCGGACTTGACGCAGATACATGGGGAGCGGGCCGAGCTTGCTTCACTCTACCGCGGGCGGGAGGACGGAATTCGCGCGCAGCTGCTGGATATGGAGGCGCGCGCGGCCCAGATGGTGCAGCAGGTGCAGGAGCTGCAACCCTACAAGGCCAGTACGAGCGCGCTCAGGGAGCGGGCAGGACTGGGAGCGGGCTCGCCGCGCCCCCGCACTGACCCAAGCCTGGTTGCAGGAGCTGCAGCTGGAACAGCTGGCACGGATCCGGGCCTTGGAGCGCGAGCTGCTACACATGCGCGTGGAGCACACACAGCTCCTGCATCGCGCAAAGCGGCGCTTCTTGGAGGACAAGGCGGCCTTCGAGCGCGAGGCGCGCCAGAGAGTGCAATCCCTGGCGCGGCGCGCGGAGCGTGATGCGGCGCGCGCGCTCATCGCGCACACACAGGCCATCAAGGCAGACAATGGACGTCTGCGGCAGGAGCTGCTGCGGCTGCTCCATCGGACTCAGCTACTGCGCGACAAGCGACACCAGCTGCTTCAGCAGCGGGAGCAGCTGCGGTGTGAGCACGAGGACACGCGGAACCTGGCGCGCGTGCACAGCTGGCTGCTCAGGGGATCCAGGGGTCCGCCGCTCTGGCAGCCACCCGCCCCCTCCGAGCCCACCACGCGCCCTGGATCCTTTGGTTCCAAAAGCCCCTCCCGTGCGGCCTCCAGGGTCCCATCTGTGGCCGGGTCACGCACAGTCTCCCAGATACCTACTATCTTGGTTTCCTCAGGAACATCCTCCAGGGTTTCCCCGTTGCAGTCGCGCACTGCTTCTCGGGTCCAGTCCTTGGTACCATCTCTAGCCGCGATGCAGAGGAGCTCTGCGTCCCTGGTCCCATCCCAGAGCCAGTTACACTCAGGCATCCAAGTCGGAACCCTGACCCACTTGTCAAGCTCCCGGACCTTGTCACAAGAGCGCTCTGGGATCTCTCCAAGGCCCTCCTCTCCTGATACTTCACAAAACACTCTCCCCTCTGGAAAGTTGGGTCCCAAGCTTCTCTCGGGGCTGGCCCAAGGTGCAGCTTCTCCTAGCCCACACTCAGAGGATGTGGATCATTCTGTTGCTACATCAGAGGTTGTCCTGGGGCAAGTCTGAACCCCTCCTGGAAGGCCCAGGTTGGGGAGACCAGCAGAGTACTTCCTGGTTCCTGTGTTAATAAAGGTATGGCCCCCAAGCTGCTACTTGCCTGGTTTGCTCCTGTAGCATTTCTGGAGGGCACACTGGCACTCATGCCCACTGTGGACTCCCCAGCTGCCAGGGCCTGCTCCATCTTTCCCTATTTGGAATTCAGCGTCTATCCTGAGAGTTTTGGACCCCAGCAAGAGCCAGAGGGTGGTGCTAAATGCTAGGCAGGAGCTGGATGGTGGGACCTTGAGGTCTAAGGTCCTGCACTGGTTCTCAGTGATCAGAGAAGTTTTGTGGCTCTTTGAGTAATATTAAAATACACTGTTCAGTTCACGAGAATGTTGCAAGAATAGAGCCAGGAGTCCCCTAATTCATGCACCCAGGTGCACAGCAGCATATTTTTTGCCTGTGTATTTCTTTTCTTTTTTTGTCTTTTTGAGTCAGGGTCTCGCTATGCATTCCAGGCTGGCCTTAAACTCACTTTTGTGGCCCAGGCTGGTCTTAAACTCACATGGATCCTTCTGCCTCTGCCTCCCAGGTGCTAGGATTATAGGCGTGTGCCACCACGCTGGGCTCGCCTGTGTATTTCTGTTACTGCAGTTTCAGGCCATAAACCCAACTCTGGGTGTTCCAACAGATTACAACTGGCCACCCATCCCATAATGCCAATCAAGGAAATGGGGTGAAGCAGGGTGAAGGACAGGAAAGGAGCTTTAATCAGCATGAGCATGCTGGGAGAGGTGTGATGAAGAAGTTCAAGACTTGTCTTTGAGGGGCCGGCGAGATGGTTCAGTGGTCTAAAGCGCCTGCTTAGGAGGGCTCAGGCAACTGCGGGGACTGCAGTTCGATCCCCGGCACCACATGCTGCGCCAGCGCCACCACCAGGGCAGGCTGAGCCAGCCACAAAATGAATAAATAAAGAAACAAACAAACACAACAAGCAAACAAATAAATAAATAAATAAAA
>PVKN010002439.1:0-17631 GCA_004027915.1 Capromys pilorides | reverse complement strand
TGTCTTTGAGGTCC
The DNA here is from genome assembly GCA_004027915.1 of Capromys pilorides. Classification (NCBI taxonomy): domain Eukaryota; kingdom Metazoa; phylum Chordata; class Mammalia; order Rodentia; family Capromyidae; genus Capromys; species Capromys pilorides. The sequence goes on along the minus strand of PVKN010002439.1, from coordinate 17,617 downwards.
TAGCAGAAGCTTTGGGGTTTTACAGAAAAAGGGAACAAGCCGCATGTGAGTGCGGTGATGCCAGCACTTTAGGGGGCTGAGGCTGAGGCCGAGGACTGCAAGTTTGAGTCTAGCCCAAGACTTAGTAAGACCCTGTCTCCAAGGAAAAACAGTAAGAAGAGCTAGGGATGTAGCTGAATGTAAAGGTCTCAGGTACTGGGGGTGGGGGCTGGCAAAAAGGCAAGGGTTTTCATAGCTGGCAGCACAGCAAGGAATCCTGGTCGAGTCCTGATATGGTTGATTAGTATCTCAGGACTGGTTCTTCAAGGTTCTGGAGCAGCCTTTATTGTTGGCTTTTTTTGGGGGGTGGGGGGATCATTAGACAATGGTTCCTGCATGGGAGGGCAGGCTTGGTTCACTGGGTAACAGCTTCCCAATGAAGCTGAGGGGAGACCTTATCATGGAGTGGTCTGCAATGCTCTGCTTTTCCTGGAATCCAGGTTGTTCTAGTCTGAGTTTTACTAGAGGAACAGATATAATACAAGGAACAGATATAACACAAAATGTGCCAGTCTGAGCCAGATGGGGAAGTGTGCTGAGAGTGTCTGCACACTGCCCACTGAAGGATTCAGTCCCAAGGCTTTTATACTGACTGCAGTGTTCCATTCCTACCGGTCTCTACTCATCTTAACCAGTTTCTACTGGCTCCTAACAGCCATTGTGACTGAAAAGGAAGGTAGAAGAATCTGCTACGGAAAGCTGAAGGGTCCAAACTAGAGGCTGATGAGTCTGTTCAGAAAGCCAGGAGATAAAAGTCCAAACTGAATTATTCTGGGGCAGGGCCCTCATGGCTCACAGTGTGAAACAGCCAGGCAGTACAGCCAAATTGGTAAAATGTATGGGCCACCAGTACCCCAACAAGTTGACACAATGTATCAACCACTACACAGCAGGTATAGGACACTGACTGAAGACTCTGTGTGTGTGTGTGTGTGTGTGTGTGTGTGTGTGTGTGTGTGGTAGGGGGTTTGAACTCAGGACTTTGTGCTTGCCAAGCAGGCACTTATGTTATGCTGCTAAGCTACATGGGGGAGGGGGAGGGCTGATTGAACTTTCTAAACACTGATCCAGGGGGTCTGGAACTGGATCTTGTAAAAGCAACCAGTTGGCTTCTCTGCAAACCTTTAATTGCTGTCCTTAGTCTTTTTTTTTTTTTTTTTTTTGTCTTTTTGAGACAGGGTCTCACTACGCAGTTCAGGCTGGCCTTGAGCTCACTTTTGTAGCCCAGGCTGGTCTTGAACTTGCACCCCAATTCTCCTGCCTCAGCCTCCCAAGTGCTGAGATTATAGGCGTGCACCGCCACGCCCAGCTGGTGTCCTTGGTCTTGAAAGGAAATGAGCTAGACTAGGTAAACGTAGGGCTAATAAACTTTGCTTTTTGTTTTGTTTTTCAGTGTATTTGGTTGTTACAGGGTCTCACTATGCAGCTTGGACTCCAGTGATCCTTCTGCTTTCAGCCTCCCCAGCACTGGGATTATAGGCGTACTCCACTATGGTGGGACTCTGACCAGCTCAGCCCACCCTGGGGGCAGGGCTGGAGAGGCATGTGGTGCCCAGGATCAAACTTGCTCAAGCTTGCCTAAGCAGGCACTTTAATCTGCTGAGTTATCTCAATGGCCCCAGGCTAATAACTCTTTTTAAATTTTATTTTATTCTATGTATTTCGTATAGGGTCTCACTACGCAGCTTGGACTCATAGTGATCCTCTTGTCTTCAGCCTCCCCAACACTGGGAAAGTCTGGGTACACAGATGAGCAGAGATCCAACCTAAAATTTAAGGGAATAAATGAAACATACAAAAAAAAAAAAAAAAAATGAAGGCAGAGATGCCAACCATCACCCTGGATTTAGTTACCTATTGGGCATCTACAGGCCTGTCCTTTAGATCTGTTACTTGGTGTTCATATGTGCATAGTTCTGAAATATTTGGGGTTGGGGTGGGGACGTGTTCCTTAACCCCTATGTGGCTCCTGGACAAAAAGCTGTTCTAGGGGCCGGCGAGATGGTTCAGTGTTCTAAAGTGCCTGCTTAGGAAAGCTTAGGCAACCGCAGGGACTGCGATTCAATCCCTGGCACCACATGCTGTGCTAGCACCCCCCCACCCCAGGGCAGGCTGAGCTGGCCATTAAAAAAAAAAAAAAAGCTGTTCTACTTTACTGTAGTAAAAAGATCAAAAGCAGGAAATGCATCATAGTAAGAGAAAATACTATCGTCTAAACTGTAGCTGCATTCAGACCTTGTCACTGATACCAACAGTGTCCTTCCAACCTCTGCCACCTTTCCCAGGGTCACGACTTGCATTTCACTGACTTGTCTCAATGTGGTAAGCTGGTTGTAACAGTGTTCCTGGACTTTGGATTTGTTTGAATTTGTCAATAATGAAGAGACTTGCCCCACACTGCCCATGCCACAGGCCCTGGCCCAAGGTGCTTAGAGTACTGCCAGGAGATAGCTCAGGGCAGAGAAAATTCTGGTGGGTGGTGTTGGACCTGGTGGTCCCTCATGGGTTTGAGCCAGTCATTCTGTGGACTCTGGGCTTCTAAGTGGATGGCTCTCCAGGGAATACCTCAGGGCCGTGGAAGCCCTTCCTGAGCCTAAGGTCTCCTGCAGGGCACCAAATGCATCTCCTATCCAACCTCTTTCCTGGAGGAAGGTTGGAGCTGGGGAGGAAACAGTGGAAGTATCCTCTCAGGCCAGTGTTGGAAGTGTGTTTTGAAGAATGATTCAAGCTTTATTTTTAAGATGGAGCTGGGGGCTGGGGAGATAGCTCAGGGGTCTAAGTGCCTGCAAGGGCAAGCACCTGGGTTCAATCCCCAGTATCATATGCTGTGCTGGCCACTGAAAACCAGACGTATTGGCATGTCCAAGCTGTGTAGTGAGACCCTTACCAAATAAATTTAAAAAAAAAATAAAGTTGGAGCTGGAAATGATGCCATGTCTGTAACTGTACTGCTGTGAAAGGCTGAGGCAGGTGGATCTTAAGTTGGAGACCAGCCAGGGTAATTTAGCAGATTTTGATACCCTATCTCAAATAAGAGCTGGGAATGTGGCTCAGTGAGAAGGCCCTGGGTGTTCAGTCTCCAGTAAAATATGGGGGGGGGGGGGGGTCTATTAGCTTTATTTTTTAAAACTTTATATTATGGCCGGATCAGCCTGCCGTGGGGGTGGGGCTTGCTCAGCATGTGGTGCTGGGGGTTCAACCACGCAGTCCCTGTGGTTGCCTAAGCTTGCCTAAGCAGGCGCTTCAGACCAGAGCTATCTCGCCAGCCCAACTTTAAACTTCTTTCTTTTTTTTTTTTTGAGACTACATAGTTGTAGTCCGGGCTGGCCTCAAACTGGCAGCCATCTTCCTGCTGGGATTACAGGTGTGTGCCACCGCACCTGGCTCTGTGGCCTGTGACTTTCATCCTGAAGCCTCTGGGCCTCCTGTGAGTAATGGACCTTGTCACCCTGGTTCTCATGATAGGTGTTCTTGTGAGACACACAAGGTCCACAGTGACCTGAAGGAAACATCACAGAACATATATCTCAATCACCTTGTATCCCTCCTGCAACTCCAAACTTTTATAAAACTCTTGTCTTTCAGGGCCAGGGAGATAGCTCCATGGCACAAGTGCCTGCCTGGCAAGTGCAAGGTCATGAGTTCAAACCCCAGTCCCGCCAAAAACAAAACAAAACAAAACAAAACTCTGTCTTTCACCCTGGCAATATAATTCCTCCTTGGAAACTTACCGACTGTCCCAACAACATACTCCAGTCTACAGATTTTTTTTTTTTTTTTTTTTTTTTGAGACAGGGTCTTTATACAGTTCAAGCTGGCCTTGAGCTCACCTTGTAGCCCACGCTGTCTTGAATTCTAAACAATCCTCCTGCCTCAGGCTGCCAAGTGCTGAATCACAGGTGTGTGCCACCACACCCAGATCACACAGACTATTGTCCTCATGGAAATGACTATGCGACAACGGACTCAGGGAAAATGCTGTGATGATGAAGCAGATGAGAGCCATGTATCTCTGGGCCAAGGAGCCACAAGAATGTCCAGTATCAGGTCAATTTCGGTGATCAAATGATGATTCCTGGGATCACCTCAGGAAAACAAACAGATCACAGCAACGCAGAGTGAATGTCATGGACCAAGAATGAGAGAGGGATAGGTGTGAAGCAAGCCAGGGCCACTGATGGCAGCAGCCCTCTTTCCTGTGCATGGACGTCTGGCACAACTACAGTTCAGAGACCGTCTTGCAGTGAGGGGCAGTGGTAGAAGTTTTACTTTTTGCTATTTTCTAGGTAGGTATACTGTATTTAGTATAAGGCTGCTTCAGAATAGCTGAGCTACATGGGTGAGGCCCAGGCCCAAGGTACCCGAGACCAAAGAAAGGCAGACAGATCCAGGGTCACAATTTATTGCAGAACTCAGTGACAAAAGCATGGTCCTGGATAGGGCAAGATGGGGCATATGTATTACAAAGTTCACTTAGGGCCTATGTACAACGTGTATCTCAGGCCAATCGCATTCCTGGCACCAAGGGAGTCAGGGTTCAGCTGTAAAGCTCCAAGTACTACCCTGTAGGTAAGTGGGGCTGGGTCAAATAAAGGCTGGTGTAGAATTACAGTTTGCAGCACATTTCTCTAACACAGGGTGTACCAGGTCTTTTCTGGAAACAGTTCCCTGATTTATTAGTCAGGGGACCCAAACTTCATTCCACCCAGTCTTGTCTTTGTGTTAGACATATCAGACTCTAGGGTCTCCCAGCCCCCAGGGTCTTCCGGTGAGGGGGCTGGATGTGTCTGAAGAGAGGTAGTGGCTTAGGTTAGAGCCTCTGGGCTGATTTTCTGGTCTAATCAGCCTGGTGGGCCTGTGAGAGCCCACAATGGAAGCAGCCCACCACCAGCCCCAGGACCATAGGAACCTGGGGCCAACAGCTCAGTCCAGGACCAGGGCAGCTGCTACTGGGGAAGCAGCTCAGTATCCGTCACATATGTACAGTTACAATAAAAAACAATCAGGGAGATAGTATTAGATTTAATTTGTGCACTAAATGTACATGGTCACATGCCTGGAACCACCCAGAGAACAGAGCAGAAGCTCCTGTCAGTCTCACGAGGTGCTGGGGGTGGGCAGGGAGATGGCGCAGAGCACTCATGGATTTATCTGCAAAAGCTGCTTCCCATCTCACATACCAGGGGGGCAAGCTCAGGTCCTCAGAAGTCCTGGAACCGACAGATGACCCTGGTCAGGCTGCACAGCATGTAGGCTGTGGGGTGCCTGGCAGGTAGCCAAGCAGGCCTATGTTCTGCAATGTGCAGATGCCAAGACACTGCAGTCTTACCTACTGTTACTTTTTGTCTTTTTGAGACAGGGTCTCACTGTGCAATCCAGGCTGGCCCTGAACTCACTTTTGTAGCCCACACTGGTCTAGAACTCACACTGATCCTCCTGCCTCAGCCTCCCACGTGCTGGGATTACAGGTGTGCGCCACCATGCCTGTTAATTTTTGTATTTTAGAATTATTTTCTTTCCTCCTACAGGAGGAGCTGAATCACATGCCGTTTCCCACACTACAGTTAAGTTACAGTGGGGCACGAGGGCTGTGGTGGACACTGAGAACCACGTAGGGTATTCTAGTTACACATGGGCTAACTGGACCCAGCATCTTTGAAACATCTGGGGTAGGCATGGACAGAGTACAGCAGGCATCCTGTCCTTCCAACCCCTTTCCAACAACGGCTCTCACCCCAACAGTGAAACCTTCTGTGGACTATTATGTGGCTGCCTGTAGCAGATAGAACCAGCATAGCCCACTCGAAAGCTCTCCAAGAAGTTCCAGGCAGGGAACTCATTTATTTTTTCCCACTCTAGAACTAGGGATTATATCCAGGTTCTCTTGTTTGACAAGAGAATACTACCACTGAACTACATCCCTGGTCCTTAAAAGATCTTTTAAAAAAATTTTTTTAAGACAGAATCTTACTAAATAGCTTACACTGGCCTCCAACTTGTGATCCTCCTGCCTCAGTCTGCCGAGTAGCTGGGATTACAGGACACCGCTGTGTACTGTACTGGCACTATAACATCAATGAGCATCTTCTTTTTTTATGGCAGTTCTGTAACTTTATTTCCAGGTTAGTTCTCATCCACATTCACTGTCTGGATTTTTTTTTTTTTTTTTTTTTTTTTTTTTTTTTTTTTTTTTTTTTTTTTACATTACTGGGGATGGAACTCTGAACCTTGTACTTGCCAGGCAGGGACATAGGTTACCAAGGTATACAGTTTGCTTGTTGAATCTTCATCTTCGTTTCCCAGACAACTGCACCCGGACACTATACAGAACATTCTCTTTGGCCCAGAAGCTTTGTTGAGCCTGGTGTTCACGCATGTCTGGAGTCCCCATCTCCTTCATGGCAAACTTCCGGATTTCCTTAAGTGCCCGAGGGGTGTGCTTCTTGAAGCCCACTCTGTGGATGCACTTGTGAAGTGTATTCTCGTGTTACCAACTCAGTGATGGCAGAACGGCCCTTCTCACCACCCTTCTTTGCGGGAGCCATTCTGCTGAGTTGGAAAGGCCAGATGAGCATCTTTTTTTTTTTTTTTTTAATTTTTTTGTATTATGGTCAGCTCAGTCTGCCTTGGCAATGGGGCTGGCACAACATGTGGTGCTGGGGATTGAACCGTGATCCCTGAGGTTGTCTAAGCTTTCCTAAGCAGGTGCTTAAGACCCCTGAATTGTCTTGCTGGACCCCCTTTTTTTTTTTTCTTTTTGAGACAAGGTCTCACTATGCAGTTCAGGCTGGTCTTCAGCTCACTTTTGTAGCCTAGGCTGGTCTTGAACTCACACTGATCCTCAGTGCTGGGATCACAGGCATGCGCCATGCCCAGTTAACTATATGTAAATATGTATGTATGTATGTATGTATACTATAGCCAGCTCAGCCTGCCCTGGGGGTTAAGTTGGCGCAGCATGTGGTGCTGGGGATTGAACCAGTCCCTGCAGATGCTTTAAACTGCTATCTTGCGGGCCCTCGGTGAGCATATTCTGAGGCTGCTGAAGTTGAAGTTGCCTTGGTTCATGGTTCTGGAGGTTGCTCGCCTTCACCTGGGTTGATTAGTAAGAACATCCCAGCACTGCAGTGAGGTGGGAGTGCAGGGTAGCACAGAGGAGAGGGGCACGGAGGGGCCCTGGTCTCCCATTATCCCTACTTTGCCATTGCGATCAGATCTCAAGCTTCTCTGGTCTGAAGAAATGGCCTGGTAAAGATGCTGCCTCAAATTTAAATCCAATACGGCTCCACTATTAGGGTACTCTGGAGTCAGATGTTTTAATGACATTGTTTAAGGTCTACACATTCCAGCCACATCTGTGATGTACACCTGTAATCCTAGCACTTGGGAAACAAAGGCAGGATTGCCATGAGATCAAGGCCAGCCTGGGCTACAGTGAGTTAAAGACCAGTCTAAACTACAAATTGAGGGCTGGTGAGATGGTTCAGTGGTCGGTCTAAAGCATGTGCGTTGGAAACTCTAGGCTCACCACAGGGACCGCGGCTGGATTCCAGGCACCACATTAGCACATCTCCCACCCCCCCCCCACCCCCCACCCCCCCGTCTCCCGGCTGAGCCGGCCATAACACAAATACATGAGGTTTAAGAAAATAAAATAAACTTAACCAAAAGCCTACCCATTCCAAATTCCCCAAAATATTTCACTTAGGAGGGCCATGACTTAGGTCCCAAGAAGCCATATATAGGGACAACATATATAGGTATTCTGGAGCAATCTCCAGAAAAACTGGGCCAGCCTTGCCCTCAGAAATGCAGCTGTCACCTCCCCCGTGGGACCCACCAGATCCACCAGCACCAGGACAGCTTGGTAGCTCATGGTGTACTGCAACCACAATGCACCTTCAGATCCCGAATTATCTGGCATTTGGCTCCCCAGGAGATGCATCTGTGCACAGCACTGTTCTCTTTCGAGCATCACACACTTGAGACAAGGTCCTCAGTGAGCACCACAGAGCCCTTACTGTCTCAGAGCTCTCTGCCACGCCTGCTACCACCTGGTGGATCACTGGGGGCACATGTGTGTATGGGACAGCTGCCTTGGCCAGTGAGTTGCTTGGGAACATGGTGGACTCCAGGTCACAGGCTTAGCTCTGCCACCTGTTGGTCTGCCTGGGACAACCATCTCCACAAATTGTCCTCCTACATTCACCATGGAGATGCAAAGCCATGGCTGCTCAGCAGGCTCCCTGGGGAAGGGGAGGCACCTGGCCAGGCTTACCTGAAAAGGTGTTTCCTAGAGGACAAGTGCCAGAGGCGGCCACCTTGTCACCCTACCTTGGAGTGGAAATAACAGAGACACATGCTACCCTAGCACCACTGTACCCATTCAATGCATCAGCCATCAGGCTCTGCCAAGGGTTGCCCAGGGGCACCTAGGTGACAAGGAAAAGGGCTGGCAGCAGCCTCTAGTCAGCTAGGGATACCACTGTGTCCCACTTACGTGCCCTTACCACTTCCAGAAGAATGCTTGGATCCTGGAAAGCGTCATGGGCACCAGAACCCACGAAGCAGGCAAAGCATGCAGACTGGCCATGCATGGCTGTCCATCAACTGGGCAGAACTGACACCAAGTGCCAGGTGTCATTCTCTGGTCAACAGATGACCATCAGATGGAACCTGGCTCATCGCAAAATTTTGTGTTGTTCATACTTAATCTCATAATTGAAGTGAAGACCCACAATTAGGAACTAGGTACAGGGCACTGTAGACATGGCTGATTCATGACACTCAAAACTCAAGCCCAGCTGGCCATGTGGCATATGCCTATAACCTTAGCTACTCAGGATGCTGAGACAGGAGGTTTGAAAAGTTCAAGGTCAGCCCAGGCAACTTAGCAAGACTGTCTGAAAATAAAAAAGGCTTAGGGATGTACTTGGTACAGAGCACACTGGGCTTAATCCCCAGAACTGAGGGGGAAAAAACCCTTCAACTCAGGTTGTCATGCTTGGCACCCACCACCCACAGGTATAAGGTGCTTCATTCCATGATAGGCCTTTTTACCTTCCTGTCTTCTTCATGGAGCAGGACATAAACAACACACCTGCCCAACAGCAATGGGGAGAAGAAAACATAAATCCATTTTTGCATGTGCTTGGATGATACAAGCAGAATAGCTTCCCACAGTCCCTTAGGTAGCCTGAAGTGTATGTCCCTAAACATGTACGGAGCTCTAAACCCAACAGCATGACATAGGGGGCACCCTGGGAAGTGATTTGGTTTAGAGGAAGTTACATGTGTGGAAAAAGAAAAAAAATCAAGATATCTATAGGAACAAATTCCCTATGATGAATGTGATTACCATATATCTTTTTTGTTGTTGTTATGTATAAAGTATACCAATAAAATTAGTTTTTACAAAATGAAGTTACATGGGTGGGGGCCCTCAATAAGACACCAGCCCTGTGGCCCTAGGCCCTTGTAAGCCAGAACCCCTCACCAGAAGGGAAGGCTCTGTGATCCCAATGTCAGACTTCTGCCTCCAGAATGGACGAAGTTTCTGCCACCCAGCACGCAGTGTTTTTCTACAGCAGCCTGTGTAGACTCAAAAGCCTAACATAACAGTTTCTTCTGTATGTATTAATGAACTTAAAATAGAAAGAGCTACCAAAAATTTAAACATACTTCCCACTGCAACAACTTCCAAACTTTCCCAGTTTTTTTTTTTTCTTTTATTACAGTTCTAAGGCAAATCTCAGACACCATGTCATCTTCCCCCTAAATAAGATGGAATTCTTTTCCATGAAGAATCTTTTTTTTTTAATTTTTATTTATTTACTTATTTGTTTGCTTGTTGTGTTTGTTTGTTTCTTTATTTATTTATTTTGTGGCTGGCTCAGCCTGCCCTGGTGGTGGCGCTGGCGCAGCATGTGGTGCCGGGGATCGAACCGCAGTCCCCGCAGTTGCCTGAGCCCTCCTAAGCAGGCGCTTTAGACCACTGAACCATCTCGCCGGCCTCTCCATGAAGAATCTTTATAACACCGTATCAACACAAACTCCTTGAACAGGGCCTATTCAAATTTCCACAATTGTCTCAAAAATGCCTTGTTGGGCAAGGTGGCTTACACTGGTAATATCAGCACTCAGGAGACTGAGGCAGGAGACTAGCTGCTAATTTGAGGCCAGCGTAGACTACAAAGTAAGTTCAAGGCCAGCCTGAACTGCATAGTGAAACTCTGTCTTAAAGATTAAAATAAACAAATGAGTGAGTGAATATGAAAAATGCCTTGTTACAGTTGGTCTGTTCAAATCAGGGTCACTCCCAGTCCCACTCTGACTTTATGTTTACTGGGGATGGACATTGGCAGCATCTCTCATGGGGTCTGGTTCAGTACAGCTTGACGGGCTGAAGTTCTCGTTCTGTTCCTATAAACTATCTAATTCCATGCCTTTGGTAACTAGAATCCTTAAAAAGCCAAAACAAAAAGTACTTGGGAGCCTCAACTGCCTCCAGAATACACGGCTGCCCAAGAGTTCGAATGGCAAACTTATTTCTGGCTGGATCAGCAGTGACTGCTCAAGTTTAAGACAGAGGTCACTTCTTCTCCAGAAAATGCCCTATGGTGAACTCGGCCACCTTGTACTGTTTTAAGACCCACCCAGCTCTCAGCACTTCCTACTACCCAGTGCCACGTAAAGCCTACAACATGTGGTAGCTGGGCCAAAGGGGCCTGTTACCTGAAGCTTCCTAAAAGCACAAAAGCCCAGGACTCAGCTGAACAATTCAAGCTGGCAGCATCACGATGGCTCATGGCCCCATGAAGATGCATAGTGCATAGTCCTTGCCCACATACCTAGAAGCAAGGGCTTTAGCTGCCTCCAGCCAGCACTCTGACAGGTCTGAGCCTAAAGTAAGAATGCTGTTCAGGTGACCCACGGAGGTCCCTACCCAACCCTGGGAAGTCTTTTTCAATCACAATCTAGTAAGCACACATGAAGAAGCAATGCCACTTTTCCAAACACACAACCTGAGAGTCAACTTCAGTTTGAGAAACCACACCAGAGAACAGCTCTGTAAAGACATAGCTTTAACAAACTTGAGACTGTCCCGCACACTTAGGATACTTTCCCCACACATGCAATGCACTGTCAAACACCCTGAATGTGAGTTCAGGTCTTTCCTTCCATAATCCTTTAAGGCTTACAGCATTACAAAGGTGCTCATTTCAAAGTCCCCCCTGTGAAGGTTGCAGAAGGGTCTTTACTTCTGTGCAATTCAAAGCTGCCTTGCTGAGGCCAGATGGAAGACAAAGAACAGGTGGGAAGAGAGTAAGGGAAGGAAGTTAAAGTGCACAAGAGTGACACTCAGGGCGGGGTCTGATTCCTCCGCAGAGAGCCATGGTTGCTGGGGAGGGCAAAATAGCAGCAGCTGCTCTGTCTACTTGCCCAAGGCGGCACACAGCCTCAGGCCATCCTGGGCCCTGGGTAGCCCGGACACAGCACTATGGCTCCACTGGTGCACTCCAGATATCCATCCCCTGAGAAGTTTTCCTGGTGGAACTCAGGGGACTCTGAAGTTGTTTCAAGGACCAAGAAGGCCTCTTCGAGAACTGTTGCCCCAACTTGTCCTCATGGCCCAACTTTTGGCCAGGGCACAGTCCTGTTGGACCCAGGCACCTCTATACTTCGCCATGCCCATGGGTTCTTTGGTGCCTTGTGAAGAAGCCCAGGTGGCGGAAGCCCTTCCCACAGTGCTCACATTCATAGACCCTCTTGGTCAGGTGCAGCCGCTGATGGATGCTGAAGCCCTTGGGCCACCTGAAGGCCTTCCCACACTCAGAGCAGGTGTAGGGCTTCTCACCACTGTGGATCCGCTGGTGGTGGTGGAGGTTCTCCTTAGTGCGGAAGTCCTTACTGCAGACGGCACAGTGGAACGGTCTCTCATCAGTATGCACCAGCTGGTGACGCAGCAGGTTAGACTTCTGCTTAAAGGCCTTGCCACAGGCACCACACTCGTAGGGCCGGTGCCCTGTGTGCACCTTGCGGTGCTGCACTAGGCGGTCCTTCAGGCTGAAGGCCTGTCCACACAGCTCACAACAGAAGGGTTTCTCACTCGTATGGTTCCTCTGGTGGCGTAAAAGGTTTGAGACCCAGCGGAAGGTCTGCCCACACTCGAGGCACGAGAAGGATCTGGCACCAGAGTGCACCATCTGGTGGGCAGCCAGCCGACTGTGGCAGCTCAGTACCTTCCCACATGTGCCACAGATAAACACCTGTGCTCTGGTGCCACCCTTACGTTGTCCCCTAAGGCCTGGCTGCTGCCTGCAGGACTCACCATATACCTGGGCCTGCAGAGCCACAAGCTCATCTGCCCTCTGACCTGAAGCAGCTCTGGGAAAGTGCGTGTGACTCGTAGGGGGTGTGTTTGGGACTCTTCCCTGCAGGTGGATTTTCTCATGAGCCCAAGTTGGCCCACGATAGCGCCTCCTGTAACCAGCCAGCTTCTTTGTCCCTGTAGAAGACACCAAAATGTTTGCTTAGGGTTGATGGCCCAAGAACAGGCTAATATAGGAAAAACTATTTTTTTAATTTATTGTCTTCAAAAACATGATAGTAGTACATTCCCAATAATTGATACAATGCATACTGTTGTCCTCATAGTAGTTTTACAGAGCACAGGGTGTGGACATGATAATTTTTCTAATCAACATTGGCACAAAAAATTTCTTCTCATTGAACTAAGAGAAAGTAGTTGTATACATAGTCCAGTATTCCATAATCACCACGGATTATTAGCAGACCTGGCAATGTTGAAAGCTGTTGATTTAAGCCTTTTATAGCTCAGCATACTAATCTAGCTTTACATTTTATGCCTCATGGTTAAACTTTTCTGCTGGGTGGTTAAGGGCAAGTTAAAGCAAGACTTGCATAACAAAACATGTAACTTTTGTTACCTCCCAAGGTCAGTCAAATCCCCTCAGGATTTACTTTGAAACCATGTACAGTGCTTTGTAGAACTGTTGTCAGTGTCAGCCGTCTGGATAAGTCACAGCCATTGCTTGACCAGTTTGCTATCTGTGAAGGCCTGAGAGAATATTTTCTCTCTAGGTGACTCTCCTTAGGCACACTATACATCATCTATCCCTTTCCTCTGTGGTCCCATAATCTTCTTGAACAGAAAATTTGGGAAACCACTGAGTTATAGGATGTTACACCACAGGTTCTCTTATGTCCTGAGTCCTCACAGGAAATACTACTGTTACATCAACCTATTTCAATCTAATTAGGGAGTCACTCCAAAATAACAGCATGAGTTATAAGAAAATGTGTTTATAGCAGAGACAAACTGAAATTCTTTTTTTTTTTTAATTTTATTTATTTATTTGTTTGCTTGTTGTGTTTGTTTGTTTCTTTATTCATTTCGTGGCTGGCTCAGCCTGCCCTGGTGGTGGTGCTGGCGCAGCATGTGGTGCCGGGGATCGAACTGCAGTCCCCGCAGTCGCCTGAGCCCTCCTAAGCAGGCGCTTTAGACCACTGAACCATCTCGCCGGCCCCAAACTGAAATTCTTAATACTTAAAACTCAGCAATTCAAGTGTTTACCCAACCAGACAACTAGACAAATCCTGCTGTGACCAACATGATAAAGTACTGTATCTTGGGTGAAATAGCCCAATAGCCTATAGTCATGTGTATTCACCTAGTACAACAACTGAACCAAGAGAACACTCTCTAAATTTTCATGTATCCACCAGCAGGCCTGCCCTGTCGAAAGTAGAACTCCAAAATACAGACCACTAAGCTATAAGCTGCCCCAATTTAGGACCTGATGTACTACCCATCTTGTAGCTACACATAATCCAGGGACCACCCAGTCTGACTCAGACTTAAAAGCTGCTTGCTTGATCTCACTTATGCTGGGATGTGGGGGAAGAAATAAAGCCTGGAACTGGAGTGCGGCTACACAGTAGAGCAGTGGTCTACCACACAAAAAGTCATGCATTCTATCTCTATATTGCAGAATAAAAGAAAAAAGCCAAAGAACTTACATTGTCACTGTGGAGACTACCACCTCATACAATGGGAGAGACCAGTACTATACAATGAAGAACCTCCTCACAGCCACATGCTTGGAGACCCTCACTGAGAAGAACAGGTACATTAGGCCTTAGGCTCAAGTGGCCATCACAGCTGGGCATCAGACACCTTTCTCAGAATCATAAAGCTATTCCCTCCTGCTTCCCTAAGCCACCCTGTGCACTGCACACATAATGTCTGTCCTAGCAGGAAAATGGCTATTGTCACCCATGTTTCTCCCTTTTCCTTTCCCTCCCCTCCCCTCCTTTTCTTATAGTCCAGGCTGGCTTCAAACTTATGGTGATCCTCCCACCTCAGTCTCCCAAATACTGGGATTTCAGGCTTATACGCCACACCTGACCCATGTGCTTCTGAAGTCCCTCATGTAGACCCTAGTTTCAGGTTCCTCTCCGGGAGGAGAAAAAGGGACCCTTGGTTAGGGCTATGTGCTGTGTATTCACTGGAGCTTGTGAGGATGAACCAGCCAAGCCCAAGCCAGACCCCGTGGTGCTCACCTGGGCAGGAGCCACTCTGTGCTTCCTGAAGCTCAGCACTATCATAGTCCTCAACCCGCAGCTCATCCCACTGCTCCAGGTGAGAGACAAGGTTGGGTCTGGAGCCGCAAAATCCTTCTCAAAAGAGAAAAGTGTTTTATTTATGCAGAAGACAAAGTGCAGGATATGGCTCAGGGTAGCTCTGGGTCAGCATAATGTGAACCAAATAGCCAGACTATTGTTAAGAGACTTCTGGCAAAGATGCTAGGAGATAGGACAGGAAGGAAAAGAGAGTCTAGACACCAGCACTCTATCTCTGTGTGGACCAGACTGGGTGCAGGAAGGAGCCCGAGCTGCTGAGCCCCGCATGCAACCTTACCCAGTGCTACCAGGCTCCTGAAATTGTCCAGCATCACGTTCCGGTAGAGGGTCTTCTGCATGAGGCTGAGACACTCCCACTCTTCCTTTGAGAAGTACACGGCCACATCCTCGAAGGTCACTGGCAAATGAAACATGCACGGCAGCGCCAGGGCTAGCTGCTCCTGAGAGAGGGCGAGAGACAGAGGTTTTAAAACCCAGGCATCCAGAGGGAAGAGATGAGGGCAGGTGATTCCAGGGAGGAAAACCCAAGAAGCCCACAACTAAATACAGTGAAAGCATCAGTTACAGACAAGATGTCTATGTTCCGAAATTCATATGTAGAGCCTTATCCCTCACTCAGCTTGACTGTACTGGAAATAAGGCCTCTAAAGAAGGAAGCAAGGTTAAATGCACTCCAAAGTCTCCTAAGAAAGTAGCCTCCCTGGCTCTCTCACCTCACATAGGACACGGTGCAAAGGCGCTACAAGGCAGGAAGCAGCCCTCATTAGAAACTAAACGTGCTTGCAGCTTGACCTTAGACTTGGAGCCTCAGAACAGGGAAATAAACACCTTCTGTTTAAGCTGCCCAGAATGGTATTTGGGGCTGGGGTGGGCAATACTAGAAATCAAACTCAGAACCTTGTGCTTGCCAGGCAGGCACTGTGCCACTGAGCCATCTCCCTGGTGGTATTTTGTTTTTGTAGACCTAACACAGCACCTAAGAGACTCCAACATACTTTCCAAACTTCTTATCAAATCTATTCTGCTCATAATGTATGTAAATTAGATTCTTTCCTTCTTCCTTCTTCCCTTTGAAGAGAACAAGCAAAAAGGCAGACCAGGGCAGGAAGCCTCTCGGTCTGCACTGGGGCCTGAGGATCTAGTGTGGCAGAGGGAGGCTGCAGGCTCACCTGGGACTCAGCCATGGGAGCAGCAGCAGCTGCCCACTCTGGGGAAATACAGGTGCCAGAAGCAGCTGGTCTGGGGAAACAAAGTACACGAGTATGAGTAGCAGGCCTAGGAACCTACCTAACCAACCTGCAATTCCAGGTAGTTAAGGAAAAACCAATGGTACCCCCTCCCACATGGTTATGGTATGTACAGAGTCAGGGAGGCGCACAGGACGCACAAGGCTCTGGAACACTGAGAAGCAAGTGTCACCCATCACTAGGTAAGGATGAGACTGGCTAATTCCAGCTGCAAGCTAACAGCTGGGCTGCAGATGTGCCACTAATAGAACTTGGGACTAAACCAGACAGCAAAGCTGGCTGTTCCCAAAACACTGGGTAGGAGAAATGACCCCAGGCACTTTCTCACCAGAGGCCACAACACAGTCAACCTTCCTCCTGCCCCATGGGGCAGCCCCAGGAAACACACTAATCTTTACTGAGTTTCTAAGGTGGGCCAGATGCTCCCCTAACCTGCTACAGAGATGCTTCTGGCCCAGGCTGTCCCTCCAGTGAAGCCAAACACCCATGGTACAGGCGAGGACAGTCCCAAGTCACACAAAAAAGCTTCAGAGAAAGTCTACACCTTATTAACATATCAGAGATGAAGAGGTAGTCTCATCACTAATCCTGTGGGTAATAGGAGTCCCCTAAATGGCAATGATGAACAACTTTGTGCTGACAAGTCCAGCAATGAAATGGACAAACGCTCTGAAAAAGACAGTACCACTCTGATAAGGCAAAGGAGGTCCAGGCTCTACCTGTTACACTTTCCAGTGATGTCAGCACAACCCTGAACTCCAAACCTTAATTTTCCAGAATAGCCCAATCTCTCTTACAAAGACACAGACATTCTTAAAACATCAGGATGCCAAATCTAGATATATATAATATATACATGTTATTATATATATGTATATATATACACACACACACACAATTCCACATCACGATCATCGATCATTCCACGAACACGAAGTCATTTTATTCTTCACTGGCTGGAGCTGGAGCTGGTGACCTAGAGTTTAGGAGGACCAACCCCTGCAGCAGACTGCCCAGCCAGCTCCTGCTCAGTCAGCAGTGCTACCTGTAGCCCCACACACCATATCTCTTCTTCCTCCAGATACCTATAGTTACACCTAACTATTCAATGTTTTTTTTTCTGTTTTTGTTTTTGTTTTTTGTGGGACTAGGGTTCAAACTCACGACCTTGCACTTGCCAGGCAGGCACTTGTGCCATGGAGCTATCTCCCCAGCCTCCTGTTCAATGGTTTTTTTTTTTTTTTTTTAATTTTTATTTATTTATTTATTTGTTTGCTTGTTGTGTTTGTTTGTTTGTTTCTTTATTTATTCATTTTGCGGCTGGCTCAGCCTGCCCTGGTGGTGGCGCTGGCGCAGCATGTGGTGCCGGGGATCGAACTGCAGTCCCCGCAGTCGCCTGAGCCCTCCTAAGCAGGCGCTTTAGACCACTGAACCATCTCGCCGGCCCCTGTTCAATGGTTTTATACATCTTCCAACTTGCAGTTTGAAGGGTTCTAGCTTGCCATGGCCATAGCCATCTTGGCCATAAGATGGCATTTTTATCTGATTGGTCCTGCAATTAAGATAGTCTTCAGTGTGGTACACAAGCCAAGACACTCACTCTTTCTTCACTGACATTTGACATGACAATGGTTCTTGGAAAAGGCCAGGTATATTCTGGTTAA
>PVKN010002438.1:7694-42636 GCA_004027915.1 Capromys pilorides | reverse complement strand
ATAAAGATCAAGGTTGGAATTCATGCTTGTGTTTATTTATTCACTTATTTGTTTACTTTTAAGTAATGTGTTATATATTCTTAACTATTATACATGCAGTTTGCTCATGTATTCATATATATTTATAGTCATATACTCAGGAAACTGTATTTTTATTTAAACTACACATGAAAATATCTCATAGAATTTGGAGTACCAGATATTTATGACTTCATTTTGTAATTTTACAAGTAAAAAATAAAATTTATCATCCTATCACACGTACTGAATTTCTACAGCTCAGTATTCTTACCAACAGGAGACAAAATGCAATTTTTGAACTCATTTTAACCTCTGTCCATAAACAGAAATTCTGAAAAATCCTCCCGCAAAAGATCTCATTTTATTGTTCTGTAATATAGCCAAAGGAGTGTCACCACAATGAAGTACGGTCACATCTCTCCTGCCTCCAGGCTGTCACTAAAAATATCAGGAATCTCCCCTTTTTCCCTGGATGGAGACCAAAGCTATACCAACTCAAGCCCACAAACTCTTTTCTGGCTGAATCCTTCCCTTCCTGCCCTCCTGTTTTCCCACCTTCTCTCCTCTCCTCTCCTCTCCTCTTCTCTCCTCTTCTCTTCTCCTCCCCTCCCCTCCCCCGCCTCTCTCTCCTTCCCTGACCATAGAATTTGTTCTATCCATCACACTTATATTTCATATTTTCTTTCAATTTTTTGATATTGAAACAAAAGCTCTCCTATCCAATGAAGTCTAACTCTAAATATAGAAGTATTTTTTCTTTTGCATATTTCCATCAAACTGTTAATTGCTCTCAAAATACGTACATTATCATTTTTATAATTTACTGTGTATAACTCTTGATTAGTCCTATCTTCCTTTCCCAAAGATAATCTCTGTGAGTAGTCAAGAAATTTTGCCATTCTCATAACAGAAATATATATATATATATATATATATATATATATATATATATATATATCTTATGTAACCTGTAATACTAGCAATTCTTTTTCTTTTTTTTTTTTCTTTGTTTTTTGGTACTTAAAATCAAACTCATAACCTTGTGCTTTGCAGGCAGGCACCGTGCCACTGAGCTAAGCCCCTGGCCCAGTACTGTTTATTATTAATCTCATTCTACCTTGGTATTAATCTGCCTTCATAAAGTTGTGATATTTTCTGCATACATCATGACCTGCCAAATGTTGGAAAACAAAAGGAACTGTGAGTAATGTATAATTTTGCATAATTTACCTGTATTTGGCATC
The DNA here is from genome assembly GCA_004027915.1 of Capromys pilorides. Lineage (NCBI taxonomy): Eukaryota > Metazoa > Chordata > Mammalia > Rodentia > Capromyidae > Capromys > Capromys pilorides. The sequence continues at coordinate 41,371 of PVKN010002438.1, read as the reverse complement.
TGACTTAACCTCTAGCATAGATATTGTTCATTTACTCAAATATTTAGCAATTAGCATGAGACCCCAGGGTTAAAGATAGGCCGCCTTTGGGCTTTTCTAAGCTAAAAGTCTGGCACCAGTCATTTGAAATTGAAATCATAATTAGAAATTAGATACCAGGCCTGATGACGTGTGTCCATAGTCCCAGTATCGTGGGAGGCTGAGGCAGGAAGATCACAAGTTTGGGCATAGTCTGGGCAGTTAGCAATCCACGGAGAATGTGTTTTAAAATCATATATATATATATATATATATATATATATATATATATATGTTGTTTTTTTTTTTTTTTTTTGATAAAAAAAAAAATAGGGCCAGCCAAATACCTCAGCGGAATAAAGCTCTGCAAGCAAGCACGGAGATAAGGAGTTCCATCCCTGGGGCCTGCTGTGCCCGCCCCCCAGGGGCACGTAGAGATGGCAATTGAGACTGGGCGTGGTGGTGCCCATAATCCTAGCTCTTGGGAGGCTGTAAACAGGTGGATCAGTATGAGTCAGATCTGTAGTGAGACCCTGAACACCCTGTAGAACCTCCCCTAAGATACAAATAAATAAATAAATAATTTTTTAAAAAGAATCAGAAGAATTGGGGTTAGAGCTTAGTCGACAGGCACTGGGTTTGCAGAATAAACACAGCCTAACCATTTGGCAGTCACCTCTAACATTGCTTTCTCCTCCCTGGTACCTGTAGTTGGGAGAACCGTGACTTCGTGTCACGCATCCAATGTCCCCTCCTCACGCGGTCTCTGTCCTCGCACTTTCGCGGGTGCCTCGTGCTCAGCTCACTTGCCGTCACCCGGCTGCACGCGGCGCGCCCTAGCCTCTGCCGCAGAGCGCCCTCCTGGCACGCACGGCCTTCAGCCACAAGAGCGCGGGCGTAGCCCCAGACCTCCGCTGTCTGCGCGAAGCTCCAGCGAGCCCTCCCCACACCAAGGCTCTTTGTCTAAGTAATCTCGATTTTTATTAGAAAAATATCTGATCCAGCAATCAGATTTCTGCTCTGTTAAGTCATCCTTGGTGCAGCCCTGAAAGCAAAGTAAAAAGAGAGTATTGCTAGGGAGACCCAGCTGCGGTGCTCAGGAAGCCCTGTGCTGGGGTAGCCCCTGGTGGGCTCCGCAGCCGAGCCGCCCCTCCTGACTGTGTGTCTCCCCAAAGGCGCTTGACTTGGTAAGCACCCTTCTCGGTGCTTTTCAAGCTTTGAGTTCATCCCAAGATATAATAAGTAATTTTCAGCATAGGTGATATTGACGTCACTAGCTTCGAAGCAGTAAGCACAGAAGCCAAGGGATATGCCTGCCTGGGGTCACTCAGCGCCGCTAAGAAGGAGTGACTGAGGCAAAGCTGGCCACTCTCCTCAAGCCCGCGAAGGACTCTGATGCCGTGCAGTGCCATTGAGGTCGCTGGGATAAAACCAGGATGGTACAATCACAGAGGTAGACGGGACTCAGATTGAACAGCAAGCCACATATCACACCGTGCGTGGTACGTAGTGGCCCTTCCCTCCTCTAGGGTGCATCAGTGAGGGGTTGAAAACAGGTGGGAAGATCATCACTTCCATGCTGGACATGTGTAGATATGTCTGCACCATGTCCCCTACGCAACGCGAGACGTCTATTTCCACAGCGCTTGCTTTCTGTTAGATAGCATAGCTCTCTACAGACGGCTTGCGTTAGACAGCAGGACGTGCACAGGTCATGCACAGATGCTCTACCATTTCACAAGGGGCTCAGGAGCAGCGGCAAACTTTACTACTTCTGAGGTTCCTTTCCTGAAAGACACAGAGAGAACTGTATTTTCTTCAAGGCACTGACTTAATATATTTTTTCTTATATGTAATAATATGATTGCCAAAAAAGTTGATGGAATGTTGAATATCTGAGTGCTGCTGGGATATATATCTATCATCTGGAGAATTCTCTTGTTCATGATAGAAGTGCACAAAAAGTACCAGACCAGGGATGTGTACTTCAAAAGTGCCTTACTTGCTGTCAACTCGTATGGGTTAAATTACATAGCTTTGCAAAAGGCAAAAATTCCCATCTTGCTGGTTAACTTTGATTGTCAACTTAACCAGTGTAGCCTAATTAGCATCTCAAACAGAGAGCAATGAACAAAGCCCAGGGACAGCTGTGGTCTGTTACTGAAAATCCCGGAAAGCTGGGATAGGGGAGTCCCAGAAAGCTGGGACTCCAGGTGATGGATAGCGGCTTCACCTGTGGGCTCTGTTTGTTGCTTCCTCCCTTGCTTGGACTGCTAATGGTTAACACCTGTATGAACCTAGCAATGGGGAAAAGGTGGAGGTCAATAGAGATCGTGGCCACGTTTGTGACTAAGCACATGGTCCTCCTTTACTAAAGTGATTATGGACAAGATCACGTTCACTAGCCTGAAATAAAGCTGAGTTGCTTTTGGGGTTCTTGGCTCACTGAGGGATGAATATCAGTGAATCCTCTGAGTTACCTTCATTGGGTCTTCTTGGCATTTCTTTTGGCACTGACTTATAACATACAATCAGATTAACAAGAAAATTTGGAAGGCTTAAAGTTTGGCACAGAAAGAACCTCTCATAAAGTGGATTCCGAGGGAGGTGAGGTCACTTAAGAGATTAGCAGCATCCAAAAGCAACCACATATTTTGAATAGGCAAACAAAGATGCCATGACGGCATCCCAGAAGTGAGCGAGGCTCTGCCCTTCACCAATTCAGAGTGAAATGTAAACATTCACTTGAAAAAAAGAGTCCTCTGGGATCTGGGAAGGGGCTGCCCAGGACACTGGCTCCTGAGCCGGGTTCAATTCCATCTACTCAGCTCTCCTGGCACTCAGAGGCTGCTGGGGGAAGCTGTGGTGTGCAGGAAGCCAGCTGCTCTTGTGCCAGCAGCAGACCTGAGTGCTATTTGCGTGATGCTGCTTTTTCAGGTATGTAGAGTTCAGTAGTTTGTGGCCCTGGAGGCTTCCATGCAGATTTACAGGAAGGCCAGGGAGGTCAGGCAAAAATAGGAAGCAATGTCAGTGCTCTGACATAGAAACCCCTCAGTGGGGGAGTGTGCAAATCTATGGGCACCAGCCAAAGGCTTCAGGGGCCCCCGAAGGAAGGCTGAGATGCCGGGAGCATGGAAAGTTTGCCGAGGAAAGCTGCAGGCCACAAGCAGAGCTCGTCTAAGAGAGAGGGCATGTGGGCTGCACAAAAGAAGGCCGGAGGGCTGGGGCAGCTCATGCCCTTTGGAACTCACATCTCGCCACTGTGTGTCGCAGCAGTACAGGATATGGAGCTCTTAAGACTTGATGTTAACCATGCTGAGTTTTCATCTCACAATGGTTTTATTTTTCTCTGTCCCCCTACTTCTCCTTTTTGGAATAGAAACATTTATCCTCTATGTTGGGAATGTGTGACTTGCTTTCTTTTTTGAATTTTCAAAAGCTTCCCAGCTACAAGGCTACCTTGAGATTCAGAGGAAACTTCGGGTTTACACTTCTGAATGACCCTGAGACTTTTGAGAAGTTGTGGAAAGGATTAAATACCTTTTACATCATGTATAGGATAATGTCAGGTGGAAATAAGATTCCACTATTGTTTTTACTTGGAGATTGAGGTAAATGCATTCAAGTGTCACAATGACAAGCTGAACTTGTGCTAGTTAATCTTGACTGACAATTTACCTGAATGAAGAGACCCTTGGAGGGGTAGTTGGAAGCAAGGATTATTAAGGCACTTGTAAGGCTCAATGGCCTCTTAGAAGGTGAGGCATAGAGGGAAGAAGTGGGTCATGAGGATGGGACCCCCTTGGCTGTACCTGGTTCCTGACCCCTTCCTCTGAGGCTATTCCTGCAATGCACTGGTTTTCCCACCTCCAGGAGTAGAGGACCTTTCTTCTGCCACATCCTGCCACCACAGTGCTTCTGCTTTGGAGCCAGCCTACTGTGGACTCAACTGCTGCAACCATGAGTCATAACAAATCTCCACTCTCGGTTGGGTGTTGGGTCTTTTGTCCCATCAAGGTTTCTCTGACAAATACATCCATGGTGAAGTCTTTGCAAACATTATTCTTATTAGAAGTCACAAATCATGGTTGTACACTAGAAATGCCTGGTCCCCGAGCCTCATTGCAGACTGATTAAATGAAGATCTCTAAGGATTGGGTGAGGGCTGGAGATTTTTTTTGTAAAATCTTCCCAAATAGTTCTGAAGTGCAGCAATTTGGAGAATTCTGCTTAAAAAGTTTCTATATCCCAAGAATCCTAGAGCATTGGGCCCCTTTCTAAGTCAAGGGCAATCAAGAATAACTTATAGATGACTTCTCAAATGTGGAAGGTGCAAAAGCTCTCTCAAATCCGAATCTTGATCCAAGTTTCAGAAAGTCATTCCCAAGGAATGGAAAATCCCGTTACAATAGCTATTGTTTCATCAATGTTAAATGCTGGGACCAAACAATAAAAGCGTGGTGTATAAGAAATCTTATTCATCATGCAGACTACGTAAGCTATAAGTCGATATCCAAGAATAGCAAAGGAGACATGCCCCCACAGAATGGGTAACCATCATAATGGAGAAAACTGTTCTCAGAACTTTACTTCTGAAATTAAGCAGACAAAAAAGGGACTGAGGGGCTTTCAGGTTAGTTCAGCGGTTTAAGCACTTGTGTGGGCAATCCCAGTCAGGCACAGGGAATGACGGTTCAATCCCCAGACCCATTCTTAAGGCAGCTGGAGCCAGCCAAAAAAAAAAAAAAAAAATCCTTCTCAACTTTTAAGGGACCATCAAGATCATTCAGCAGTCTAAAGCGCCTGCTTAGATAAGCATAGTCAACTGCAGGGACCACGGTTCAACCCCAGCACCACGTGCTGCGCCAGCCCCACCCCTAGGGCAGGCTGAACCTATATATATGACTGATTACTGAATAAAAACTGACCCAGGTAGCAATGACCTTAAAACACTTGCTGGAGATTTGGGAAGTTTCATTTGAGAACAGGAGGTGGGCAGGGCAAGTTAAAAGCTTTTGTTTTTTCAATGTTATAAATAATTTGGAAGATACTCTTTCATTATAGAATAAAAATAGTGATTCCCTCACAGTTGTGTCGGTTTTCAAATGTCCTCCATTTTCAATGAAGGCTTTTAAGAAAAATATAATCTGGATATCAAAATGATTAACTTTGTACAATGAAACATCAGCATGACATAGTTTGGTAGAATATTAACATATCAAATTAATCATTCTACCATCAAATATTATTTATTCAAGTTTAAAAGTAGTAGATCATGTTCTTATACCAAATATTTTATGCCCTTCTGAGGTGCCGTTTTAAATATTGGGATGGGCTTACCAGACACGTGGGAAGGAGAGGATTTTGGCCTAAGAACAAGATGTCTTCAGAACAACAGAAAAAGGGGTGTTGCAGGCATTTTTTGAAGAGGATAAAATGAAATAATGGCTTTAGAAGCCAGTCTTCCGAGCGGCGCCACACGTCAGTGAATTTGTCTGAATTAGTCATCCACTGAGGAGGCTTTGAGTGGCATGGTTCTTTGATTTCCTAGTGAGAAAGATCTTAGTCCTTTGTGAGCACCCTAGCGCTAAGCTTAACCCTAACACAGAGCTTGAGGGCAGGCGCACGCACGTGGAAGTGCGTGTGTGGACCTACGTGCGTGCGTGCATGCGTGCGTGAGAGGGTGAGACAGAGACTGAACGCAGTGCCTAATCCCGATCTGCATCTCCAGCCCACATTTTAGTATTTATTTTCAGGTGGAGTCTCCTGAAGTAACTAGTGGCCCAGGATGATCTGAAACTGTCTAACCCTCCTGCCTCAGCCTGTGGAGCACTGGGATGACGCACATGAGCCACCACACTCTGTCTGCCCAGAATGTTTGAATAATTAAAAGAATATTATTATGGTATTAATATAAAATTGAAAGGATCCCATCCCAAATAACATAAAATTTAACTTTAATCATTAGCTCGATAAAAGAAATCAAGATAAAATAGGAAAGATATTTTTAAAAGAAGAGCTGGAAAAAGAAACATAAGGAGAATTTTACAGTAATATCAGAAACCTTCCACATAATGCCTGTGGTTGGGTTCAGCATTTTCTGAATAAATCTATAAATTTTCCAAATTATTAGATGTGCAGCAGCAGGACGTATATCATTTGCCAGTTTTGAGTCATCATTTAGCAATAATCAAAGCTTATTTAATACTCTTCACATAGCTTTTATTTCTGGATGAAAATAAATCAGAATATTAATGGTGCTATTATTTTGTTTCACAAATGGAAAATATTTCTATTTTCAGGAGGTCAACATTATAATCAGTGTTACATAAAAATTATATAGGTAGAAAAGTCAACCTAGTGGTACATGGGTATACTTTCTGTGATATTTCTCTGCAATCTGGCAGAAATTCAGTAAATAGAATTGCATCTACTTATCTTTTTAAGAGGATCTCTTAATATCAGAGCACAATTTATAGTCAGACTACTTTAATTTACTGAATTTTATAATAAGCCATCAATCTGGCATAGATGTTTGTGATGTTACTAAAATGATTATTCAAATGATCTTTAAAGAACTCTTCATCACTCAGCAAGAAAGCAGTTGTACAGAGCTGTTAACTTTCCATCACTTTGGCAAATACATGACATGAATGACTTAAAGGTGGATGGATTTATTCTGGAGATGGTTTCACAGGTTTCAGGCCAGCACTGCCTGGCCACATTACATTGGTCAGTTCACATGGCAGAGGGGATGTTGACCTCATGGCAACCCAAAAGTGAAGGGCCACTGTCTCAATATTCCCTGAAAACTATGCCCCCAATAACCTCACTTCCTGCCTTGTGGTCCCACCCCCTTCTTTCTGGTTCCACTTCCTCCCAGTAGCACCACAGGCTACCAGCCAAGCCTCCAGCACAGGAGCCTTTGGCAGACACTCAGTATCCAGTCCCTAGTATTAGCACTGCACTGAGTGCAAGAATCATTATTTATATTCACTTTAGAATCATTATTTGTATTCTGGACATTGCTCTTCACTGATACTTCTGCAATATTTCATTTCTTTTTTTTTTTTAACTAGGAATCAAACCCAGGACCTTGTGCTTGCCAGGCAGGTGCTTATGCTACTGAGCTATCACCCTGGCTAATGTTTCATTTCTTAAGACAGACATTGCAGCAAGTGAAAAATTTAATAACTACATTGATTTAGTACATTCTAATGTTTTCAGTCAGAAAGCAAACAGGTGAGATATATTATCTATAAGAGTACATATTTATGTGCTGGCCAAATAGTTCAGTGGATTAAAGCCCCTGCAAGCAGGTGCAGGGACTGGGGAATCAATTTCCAGGCATGCCGAGACAGCTCCACCCCCAAGGGCGTGCTGAGACAGCAATTGAGACTGAGTGTGGTGGCACCTGCCTATAATCCCAGCTCTTGGGAGGCTGTAAACAGGTGGATCACTACGAGTCTGATCTAGTAGTGAGACCCTAAACATCCTGTAGACCCTTCCCTAAAATAAAAAAGTCATATTTATAGAGCATTCTAATTTCATTAGCAATCCCCTCTCCAATAAGTTTTTAAAGTTAATATCTCAAAACTTCATGTAGAAGCCTAATCATTATGCTATACTTTGGTGCAAATTACATAAATGAAATTATAGTTGGGAGATATGAGAATAACTAATCCACAGCCCTTATGCTAGAATTAGAAAATGCAAAGTTGATCGACTATGACTAAGAGGAGAGAAGTGAGGAGAAATAATTTATAGTCAGTGTGGCAAGAGCAATGGGCAAAATGATCATCCTCACATCTGTTCAGCATCAGTAACTCTTTCCCATGTGCCACCATTCATGACTCCATTCCCCTTCACCAATATTTTTCCCTTATATAAATGCTTCCCTAACAACATCCAGGGTTCTCAAAACAACAATTAAAATGTAAAATTCTAGTAATTTGAATATTAGAATGAAGTAAATGGTATTCGTTCTGGCCTCTCTTCTCTTCTGAAAATAATGAACTTGAGGCTTGAGGAGCTTGCCTCACAGTTTTGATTGTCTGGAAAAGAGCAGACAGCCACCAAGGTTTCCTGGTCCTGTCAAAAGCCATGCAGATCTTTGTGGCAGCTGCTTCTAAGGAAAGCACTGTGGACTCGCTCCTCTCGGAAGCCACACCTTTGTATGCACCATCCTAATCCCTGGTGCCCCAACCATGGATTAGGTTTCAGGAATGTGTTCTCATGACATTGTGGTGTGGCGTTGCATAGGACATAGGGGTGCACAATGCTCCCTCAAGGCAGGCTCAAGGCATTCTCCTGATGTGGAAAAGGCTAGAAGGATAAGGGTGCCGTCATTTGGCACAACAGTCTGACCTATAAGTAAGTAGAAGGTGTGCACTTTTAACTATTGATCAACATATGGCCTCATTAGCAAGTATTTTGTTCTCACCTGATCTTAGCCAAAAGTCCGAGAAGTGATAGTAAGTATTTTTGTTCTAGAGGCAATTGAATAGCTATACTTCTCTGTGGCTGTAAGTGCCATCCGGCTGTCAACAGTGGTGACAATGAGGCAGTTCTATTGAATATTACTTATCTCTACCACCCCTGCCATGAACACTTGAGAAATGTGTTATATTGCAACATGACAGAGGCATCATTGTGACTAGGCCATAAGACTTTAGAACCTTCAGAGTCCCTGCTGGATATGTGGCCCAATGCTGAGTGATCAACACAGCATGCGTGGTGTGAGACCACTGTTTCATGGGACCAGTACAATATGGCAGCAGCGATAATGTCGTACTTCTAAGATGAGGTGGCAAAGGTCCAGCATCCTCTACGTCAGTCATGCCCTCTGTGTCTCATGGGTCACTTTTTTTTTTTTTGACAGTTTCAAAACATGTTAGTAGTACATTTCAATATTTGATACAATGTCATGGGTCCCTCTTGAGAGAGGTGCCTGCCATTCTGGGAGAGACATACAAAAGTCTCCAGGTGGGGCTGAACAGCGGACCCAAGTCCCAGTCTGGGTTTAGCTAACGACAGTCCCAGAAGCTTCATGCAAAGTTGCAAGGCAGAACCACAAGCCTCGGACTTCATGAGATAAGTGTTTGTCAGTATTTTCAGCTAGGATGGGGGTCATTACTATATAACTATAGCTAAGCAATACATCAGCTGACAGATAAGCTTCACTTCGGTACAAGATCGGATTTTATTTACCAACACATCCTCCCATTTGGGTGTTTAATTTTTTTTAAAAAAATGAAGGTGAGAAGCCATTTTTCATTAAACCAAATAGGCAGATAATAGAACTGTAGAGTTTTCCCAAAGTGATTATGTAAGCAATAAAATATTTCTGTAGGGAAAGACAAATAGCAAGTAATCTCCACTCTTCCCTCTGATCCCCTGTCACTGTTACCACACATTAGAGGTTCCAAAGATCAGGAGGACTAGGGAACTGGTAGCCCAGAGGGGCTAATCATAGCATTCAGACAGTAGTGGACGGAACTATAACATTCATGAAGTGTGCATGCTTCTATCTATGAGTGTTACATGAAGACAAACAATGATCTTCTCTAGCTCTCTGACTAGGACAGTTGTATTTGTGAGGAGCTATTGTGTAATGTCCCAGGCCAATCTATACATGTAAGAAAAAGAAAAGTCAGGCAGGAAGAAATCAGGTGCAGGAGGGTACGTCAGAATGACTCAGCTAATCAGATGCCTACGCGTGACTGGGTACACTGGGCGCTCTGTACTGCTGATAAGTGTGCAGTACCACCCTAGCCTCGAATGCCAGGTGGATACAGAGACTCCTCTTTGGTTTGGTTCTGCTGTATTACCTAATGTATTACCAAAAGTGATACTATACTGAAAGTTCACAAATCTTTGCTAGAAAAAGTCATGGAGAGCTAGTCTCTGCGGTATGCAGTGGATTCTTAATCACTCTCATCGGGACATATAGGTAAATATCTTCCAAAATTCACTGAAGCATCTTAAGGTTTCAGTTTTACCTTTCTCCCCACTTAGTTGGCTGGAGTAGTGTAGAGAATAATTTTGACTTTGTTACTCTCTCCTTGTGCTCGCCTTCTAATGAAAATGCCCAACAGCAGTGAAATATAGAGCAAAATAAACAGCTAAGCACCCATAAATGTCGCAACCTGCTACACAGCCTGCAGCTCTTAAATGAGAGTTTGCTGCTCAGTTCCTTTGTGTTGATTTTCCTGCACTCGTTGTCCCTTAGAGTGGCGTCTATTGTCCAAGCGCGCAATTAGTGGAAGACAGTCATGTTTTATCTGGAGCAAACTCCAAAGGGCACTGTTTCTCAAATCGAAGACTCTTCGCTGTGTAGGTAGGTGGAGTGCAGCAGTACTTACAGGAAACTGTAGGAAGTGGTGTTAATGAAGCAGTTTCATTGAATATAATTTATTTTTGGAAAATCAGCTCAAAGAAAAATCGCTCCCTGGTCAAAATGATCTCACTTATAGTCTACAAATTTGAGATTCTGCACAATCACTTGGATTTAATAAGTACCTTCCACGGGGCAGCTTGTCCTAGGAGAGCCCCGCAGCCTGAACAATTTAGTTTCAATTATTTTAAGCTGATTAAGAAATCTGTCATTCTTTGAGAGAAAGAATTTCAATGATTCACAGGAAAAAAAAAAAAAAAAAGCGAAGCTCCAGGTGGGTCTTTTGTGCATACCTGAAGGAGCCAGGGGAAAGCACCACGCGGGAAATTCACAGGGGGCGCCCACAGCTTCCAGGGCTTTTTCCTCAGGGCTTTGCCCAGGGCCAGGTAGCTCTGGAGCGCCCGAAAGCCAGCCATCCGTTGCAGCTTGCCTCTGCTGGAGGTGGGATTCCAGAGCTGGGTTGCTGAATGGAACCTCAGCTCAGTTTCCGGGAATTCAGCTCTAGGCCTCCAGGACTGCACTTCCCAGATCTGAATTTAGGCGATCTGGCTTTGTTTCCCTCTGTAACTCCCAGCCTTGACTGCTGACAGTTGAAGGAGAAAAGAAGCAGGGATTGCAAGGAACCCTTTCAGGATTTGGCTGAAGGCAGAGACTCTGAGAAGCCAGGTGGCAACTGCTGGGAGGGAAGACTGCAGCGGCCAAGCAGAGGGAGAGGGCATCTGGTGAACCAGTTCTGGGCTGAAGGGCGGGAATCCTGCAGCTGACAGAGAGAGCAAAGACAGAGTGCAAGCTTCATTCCATCCTCACCAAAGATCAGGGGTACTCAGCTTCCACCTCCTGGCCCAACTCACAGGAGAGGTGGGAGCCCAGCCCAGCCCACTTCCGGTGGTCCAGAGAGCCTGCGGAGAGTGGGGATGAGGACCTCCAGCGATCGATGGCTGGGGGCGATTGCTGCACGCAGGCATGCACCCCACCTCTTGGTCCCCTCTATTTTTAGTTCAGTACACAAGGATTTCCCTAAAGAACCTTCTGGTTGGGCTGCATTCGTTTTTCATCTGAGAACTGACTCTGCTTGGCATAAACCTGTCCCACCAGAATGCAGTCTCACAAAACACGTAGGATCTATTCCTGTTTATGAGACTTTGTAGAAAAATAGCTTCATGTGTGGTGCCTAATGAGATCTTCACCAGAGAAAAGCTATTTGCCTTCATGATGACATAGTAATTGACATATATTAACTACATTATTTTAATGAGTAGGCAGCTGTTCATTTTGAGGGGATATGTTTGTAAATCTTGTCTTCTCTTTCATGGGCTCTAATGTCTGGAACGTGGCCTATTTAAAAGAAAAAGTCACGTAAAACACAAATCTGATGCAGAAAGGGCGCCTCTAAGCCTGCTGGTGGAGAACGTACCGTGCCGAGCCATAGCAGAAGGACTGTGCGTGTGTTCACTCACCTGCCTTATAAATATTCCAGCTCTAGGCCCAAGGTGTGGAGAGAAAATGAGCCACAAACAATGGCCTTGCCTGTACTGAGCTTGCAATTTCAGTGGAAGACACAATATTTTCTCTGTTCTCTCTGGCTGTACATTTTTTTCCTGTTTCATAACTATCCATTAAAATATTTCTTGGGCTGGCAAGCTAGCTCAGCGGTCTAAAGCAACTGCTTAGGAAAGCTTAGGCAACTGCAGGGACCACAGCTCCATCCCAGGCATCACATGCTGCGCCAGCCCCACCCCCAAGGCAGGCTGAGCCGGCCATAATAAAAAGATAAATAATATAAAATATTTCTTAACATAGTTCTAAATATTTATAATTTATGGATGATCTGTTTTACTTAAAAATAATGTGAATATAATACCAAAAACAAATCTTAATAAAGATTTATTTAAACTCATGGAAGAATTCATTGCATAGTGTATACAGGCAGAATTGCATTATAGGAATTAAAAGCAGTGAGGAAAGATAGCTTGTTGCTTTAGTGTTTTTATCTTTCTGTAATAAAGTGCCTAAAATTAGTGGCCTAAAGCAGCAAAAATGTATTACCATACATTGACATTGTTCTCGCTGGGCCAATCTATAAGTGTCAGCAAGAGTCAGGTGTCTTTTCCTAGGCTCTGAGAGAATTTAGTTCTTGGCTCTCCCCACTTTTATAGAAGCTTTCCTGGATCCTTGGTGGGTAATCCCTCTTCCATGTTCAAGCTCAGCATGCTCACTTTCTTCCCACATAGCTGCATGTCTGGTACTCTTCCCTTCTCTCATGCAAAAGATTTGTTGACATTGTCCAACGTGGACAACCCAGGAGGAATCCCCCAACTTCAAGGTCAGCTTAGTAGCAACTTAGTTCCACAAGCTGTTGCAATTTCCCTTTGGCTTGGAGCCTGGGGACATGGGTATTTTCAGAGCTAGTATTTGACTACTGTATCGTCTAAAATTTCCCTATTCATATAACAAGAAATCAGCACTGGGTAAACTAATGCTTTGTTGGTCAACTTCCTTCATCAGGCAACTCTACCATTTCTCTGAGTTACCCTTTGCTAGCTCCCTAAAATATCTCCCATCAAGTATCACAGGATACACAATTTCAGTTGAGCATGAGGCATTCATTCAGGAGCTGGTGTACAACATGGAGACTGGTTAAAAATCCTGTGTTATGTACCTACAAGTAGCCAAGAGTGCAGACTCTCAAGGTTCTCAGCACAGTTAATTAGCCAATCTAGCTATTCCACTATACATTCGCATATCAAATCATAATGTTGTGTACCCCAAAATTTCTTCCTTCATTAAATTTTTTTTAAAAGCCCACAGTTCTGGAAGTCACTAGCCAACATTCCTCTCTCCAACTGAACACAATTCTTCCTCCAAGCCACCCTTGGCTCTGGCTCAGGTCTGGACCCATGCAGGGCAGGTGGCTTCATCGGTGCACAGCTCTGAGCACTTTTGATGAGGGAGTAGAAGTGAGTGTGACGGAGGTGATGGCGACAAACTCGGAGACGCACTGTTGAAAATTCTTTGCCTTCAATAACTCATTAATTAGATCATAAACTCCAATCACCAACAACTCTGTAAGGAAGAAACATTCACTTAGTATGAAATAGTTGGTAGGAGAGATTTGTATTCACTGAATCTGCTTGCCTGTACGTACAGTTTTCATGCCTACACCCACACAAACAGGGAGAGGCAGAGGAGAAAATGCTTTTACTTAGAGAATTAATTGAATTATTATGTAAGTGCTAAGTATGTATTTGCATTTTTGCAGTGTGTGTTTTGGCCATGTCCTGCAACTCTATGGCAGAAACTTTCTTTGAGTAGTTTTCATTGTAACTCAATGTAGAACCTTACTGTGTGTCTTGGTTACTTTTACTCGTTACTGGGACAAATGCCCGACACTCACAATGAAGGAAGGAAAGGTTTATTTAGCTCACAGTTGCTGGAGGTTTCGGTCCATATTCAGCTAGCCCAAGGCTGAGTGGAACAGGGCAGAGGGCATCCAGTTCATGGCGGCAGAACAACCCATGGGAGCAGAGAGCAACAGCTCTTTAAAAAGTCTCTTTGTGCTCAGTCACTCTGTCTTGGGCCCATTGTGCCCTAGGGTGGAACCAATCATACCCCAGGATGGGCCCTTGATCCCGCTCTAGGGAGGAGCCAATCATATTCTAGGCAGGCCCAGGTCATGTTCCAGGGAGGAACAAATTGTACCCCATCAGTACTAAAACACATAATCCTAGTGAATCATGACTCATGTCTCAAACTCTAGAAGTCCCCGCCTCATGATTGCATGAGGCTTTGGGGGGACAACTAGACATAAACCACAACACCGTGGATGTGTTACTGAAACACTTGGGTAGCTCTCCCTAATGTTGGGCAAGGTGAGAGATTGCTGAGAAGACAGAACTTTTGTATTAGAAAATCTCTTAGGAAGAACTTGGGACTTCTCACAGCCTCCCAGTCCTGGAATCATCGTCTCCCTGCCCTTTCAGTGATGGTGAACAAACTTCTTTACCCGGCTTCTTATCCCATCTCTAAGCAGATTGAGTCATTAGAAAATTGATCCATTATTGAGAGTTGGTTCTGCTCACTTTCTCTTTCCTTCTGACATTAGATAGTTTGGCTCCCTGTGCTTCCATGCCTGGCACCTAGTAAAGCTCAATATACATTGTGGCTGATGGTGGTGTTCACATACCTCTTAGCACCCTAGACATTAGCTCATCTCAGCATATAGTTGTTCACATCAGGTAGTTGGGTCACATCTGCAATTACCACTGTACCTGCCTCCTATCACGAGGTCACACATGGACCATTTAAATCCAGTCTATGTTACAAAATGTCTATAGAGTGCAGAACATTGAATAAAGCAGAGAAGTAGAAAAGAGGTCATAAAACATTTCTGGGGTAGACAAGTTTGAGCCAAGGCTTAATGGCGAGGAGGAACTGTACCATGCGAAGGAAAGCAGAGTTGAAGAGGTTCCTTAAAAGAGAGCAATGGTAGCAGAAAGCATGGAGCGATTGGTGGAGTGTGTTAAGAAAACTCAAGATACTCCATGGTGTGGGGCCAGAGAGAGAACGGAGCAGACATCGGGGCTTCCAGGTGGGCCTAGGTCACTGGAGGCCATGAGGGCTGTGCTTGGTCACTTTATATTTGTGGGTTATGGGATTCATGGCTGTGCAGAGCACCCCAAATGGTGCTATCACTTGGATCTTGAGTATGACCAAAGGTTCGCACAGGGAGGGATGGGTATGCAGACTGGCAGCAGGGGGAGGTGCTGAGAACATGCAGAGGTGGAGCCCAGTTCGAGGGCTTAGGTTCTGGGTCCGCGGTATTTAAGGGGATGGTGGCCCCCTGCCAGTTCCTCGCCCTCTTCTTTACTTCCTGGCCATGAGATGAGGAGTTTCTGTTCTACCACTTGCTCTAGCCATGAGGTGTTGCTTTGTCCCAAGGCGAAAGTCACTTGAAGCCAACAGAAACCTTTCCTCTTTCTGTGTCCACAGCTCAGGTGTTTGTCACAGCTGTGGAAGCTGCATCACCTATGAGTAATGCTTCCCTTTTTAATTCACCATAGCCATGTCAGCTCCTAAGAATCTGATGCTATCCAAAAGCCACGAGGAAGATGTTTACCTAACTACCGCCCATAAAATAGATGTCTAGTGTTTGTCTAGCAAATATTACGTTAAGTAACAGAAGTAGTTTAATGATATATATTCATTTCTATTTAATACGTCTTTCGTTAAAATAAATTAAAACCAAGACGAAGCCTGGAGAATCCTTGGTCACTCACAGCCCACTGCATCTCATAGGTGACACAAACTCCACACTGAAAGCATGAAGTAGAAGTTACCTTGAGCTATTCACTATCAGCACCTTTAATAAAGGAAAAGGAGGGCCGGCAAGGTGGCTCAGTGGTTTAAAGCGCTGCCTGCTTAGGTAGCCACAGGGACTGTGGTTCGATCCCCAGCACCACATGCTGCGCCAGCCCCAGCCCCAGGGCAGGCTGAGCCAGCCAGAACACAAATAAATAAATAAATAAATAAATGGGGTTTACAATAAAAAATAAAACTTAAAGTCAATTTTTAAAAAAAAATTAAAAAAAGATAAATGAAACCTGAGGCTAGCCCGACAGATGCACTAATTTGTAGTTATGTAACTAGGGATTTTCTAGCAGCACACACCGAAGTAAGCAAGCACTTACGGGTAACCAAGCGTATGGTTCTCTGGCTTCGCTTCTGGGTGTGTTCTATAAAAAGGCTGCTCATTCATTCCCTCAGTGGGGTTCTCAAACCCCAACCGGCTTGGAGCTGCCCGTTCCATGAATCACTGCCTCGGCAGGTAGCCTCTTCAATATTTTATTGTACTTAATTTTACCTTTTAACAGTTAACATGAACTGAACCATTTGTCCCTAAAGAAGATGACATCATTTTGCTTATTTGATATGATTAACCATACAATGAATGCTCTTTGCTTTCAATTTACAGGATCATGAACTTAAATGTAATTGCTGTTTGATTTGCAAGTCTATTAAAATATTTTATTGTTATTTATTTAAAGTAGTATATTATTAAAAATATATTCATCTTCAAAAGAATTTTGGTCTTGGGTAGTAAAGACTGGAATCAGTAGAATGACTGAATTTAATGCAGAAATGGAATAATAAATTATAGCTGTAGGCTTAATAGAGAGAGAATATTCTGAAGGACAGTACATGTTTTGCATTTAGAAATGCACATTTCAGTTACCAACTTGTCTTCTAAGGATGCCATAGCCCCTTGGATGAAATGTAATTATTGTGGTTATTTTTCTTCTGTCATTGTTTCTGCCTGTCAAAAGCATTGGCCTCCTGCCGAACATCATTAGGAGCCCCACTATCTGATGATGTGTAAGTTAAGTACCCAACCCAGGAGGCCTTAAGTGGTTCTTTAGATTTCCTAGGAATTTGGATTATTTCAAGAGATCCCATGTTTCCTTTTGTCAAGTGGCATAGACCTAGACCTCACACCTCCCTGCTACAACTGCTGGGTACATACCTCTAGGAGGAGGCTTCAGGAGCTTCCACCTATTTGCTCTGCCAGTTGAACTAGCGAATCTCTCATCCATCTCTTTCTTCCGTACCTCAGTTTCCAATGATGTATGATTAAGGTGTGAATTGGTTTGCTATATGTTAAATGGTTTTTTAAAGAGAGATTCCACATGAAGACAAACTCTGAGCGTGTTTCCCATTGATGCTGGGCTCTGCTACCTAATACTTCTCTTCCCTCTGTGTTCACCTCTACCTTCTTGGGTTCCAGTCTGACCCCTTTCCATGGTTACCATCTGTTGGCCGGAGTCCCTGAACCCACCGACCTGGTCAGATGTCCTCCAAAGCAGAAGTCCTGGGCACCATACCCATGTGTACAATGGATGTGAACAAGTGCATGTAGATGCCTTAGTGGCTGAGGAAGCATAAAATCTTGCAAAAAACATCACCAAGTGTGCTCGGTGGTTCTCCTAGCTTGAAAAGCAGCTCACCAGTCCGTGTTTGTTGAGCTTCGAAGTGGGACTGTGGAAGACAAAGGGGGAGGGGAACCTCTGTCTTGCTCCCCTTTTCCCAGCACCTCAGGATTCAAGGTCCCTCACGGTGTTAGCTTGTGATCACAGATTAGGAGTGAGTGGGTATCAGGACAGGGTGCAACCTTTCTTTTTTTAAGAAATTAATTATTTACTCTTTTATTTGGCATAGGGTTTTCCTACATAGCTCAGACTAGTAATGTTCCTCCTGTCTCAGCCTCCCCAGCACTGGGATTATAGGCATGTGCCACCATGCCAGGTTTTGGTGGCCAGCTCAGCATGTGGTAACAGGAATCGAACCTAGGTCGTTATGCTTTCCAGGCAGGCGTTTAGACCACCAAGCTACCTCCCCAACCCCTGCAATCTCCTTCTTTTGGTAACCATCTTTCCCTTGGCCTAGGCTCTGAGGTGAGAGGAGGCACTTCTAGTATGAATTATCAAGTAAGAAATTGTTGAATGAATGAATGAATGAATGATTGATTGATTGATTGATTGATTGATTTGGGTGGTATCAGGGATTGAACTCAGGACCTACCAGGCAGGTGCTTATGCCACTGAGCTATACCCAGAGCCCAGGAAATTGTTGAAATTGGTCACACTGTATTATTTTTTCCCATGTGACCATAAAATTGGTATTTTATGTATTTTCAACATTCTTTCACTTTTCTCACTGAAGTATCATATTTCTCCTTTTTCACATTGCATAGAGAAACATTTATAGGCTCATCATGCCATTGTTTCAAACATTCTGTTTTTCATGTATGTAAACATGACTCATGACAGTCTTACAGCTGTAGGGGATGAGCCTATAAAACAACATGAATTCATATCAAAACTCCTTGCTGCTCAAAAATGGAAGCTTGAGAAGAGTGAGTCACCTCGATGAGGCCTGGACTCCTTCATGGAACACCACAGTCTTCCTCTTGTCTAAACACAGATGTAGCTAAACACATATGGGGGTCCTCTTCAGGCTGACCCCTGGCCTCTGAATCTGGGGTGACTGCCATCTGTCTGTGGAATGAGATTCCTACTAGTCCAAGCAAGACACCAGCTAGATATTGACAGAATTTAGCATAGATTTTTGGTTTTATAAAATTGTATATGCGTAACTTTTCTCCTAGTTCATAGTTTTTACATATCACGGAGAATGAAGATGAATTAGCCCAAGGACCTCTATACCTTCAACCACATTTTATAAAAATTTTGATGGGAGATATTTCCCTGAGCAATGTAATGGAAACAAAGTGATCCATTTACTTAAAGAATAATTTTTTTAGACATGATCTTGTTAGAATTCTACCATCACATCAGTTTCCTTTTTAAACTATCATTGTTTAGCCAGATGTTGTGAGATAAGGTTGAAGAGATCCAGTTTGATCAGTCCCATCCTGCAGGTTAAGGACTGACCCACTTGGTCTCCAGCTCTGTCTCCCCCTTGGACCTGGAGGACACTGCTCTCCTCAGTGACAGACCCCCCGTTTTGCCACGGTGGTGTACTGGGAAGCCCTGGGGCAGGCAGGCACTTGCCTGCTGTTTCTCTTTCAACCTTGTCCTGGCTTGGATGCTCTCAGTTCAGGATCTGCCTGCTGAAGGCATCCTTGCAGCTGCTCAAAGTGTGAACACAAGGAACCCCTTCCTTCTCTGTGCTTCCTTTTTCCTGCAGATACCAGTAGAGCCCTCGGCAGTAGGTTCTTGTGTGTCATTCCTCAGCCAGAACCAGGGCCAGAGTCACCATGTGTGAACAACAACCATGTTCTTCACATGTAATCCTGTTCTTAAGTGTTGCTACTAGTTCATGAGAATGTGAGTTTATGTCGCAAGCATCTAGAATTTTCTTCTCACTAATTTCTGATACTAGGCCCCACTTGGACAGCTGTACACTCTGCATGCAGAGATTTTGCATCTACAGACACAACAGAGGCAGGCTAGGAAATGCTTTTCCTTACAGCACCAAAGGTATCATGTGGATGCTAAGTGTGCGCTCACGTTTTGGCAGTAGATGTTGAGGGTATGTCTTCTACTCTGCGGCAAGAACCACTGAGGCCTAACGCCATAGCACCATCAACAAGAATGTAGGTCCTTTGTCTGAATGCTTTTAAAGTTTGCTCAGTCCCCAGATATAGAACCCAAGGATGGAGAAATAGTAAGTTGAGTGTATGTAAATAAATTTCACTAAATACATCATAGTAAAGTAAATCCTATCCACAAAGGAAGATTTAGGTCCAGAAGGACGACACTTATTCCTGGCGTTGCTTTTGATGAGCAGTCACTGCAGGGCTGGCCAGAGAGCCTGTGCCAGCCGATCTGTATGTAGTAATTCATGGTGTCAGGGGTTCGGCTTGGATTAGCATCTCCTTGTCTACAGTGTTGCCAGGAGGCTGAGCCTCCCCATCCCCCTTGTTCTCACACATAAATAGGAAAGTAGATGACTGGGCAGGGCAGTAACACCTGACGTTTCTTTCCCTAAGGAAATCACTGAAGCTGCATTTCCAAGGAATTAGTTGGAATTTCTAGAAGTCTTTAGTGTTTTACACAAGCATGGCTGTGTTTGTATTTTTTCTTTGCAAAAGTTAAAGAACTTACATTTAATATGAATGGTGGGGTATAGTTTAATTTATACCACTTCTCTGGAGAGTTAGGTTGAAGTATCTCAGAACTTCGGTGCTAGCCTAAAGTCCATGGAAACAACTTCAGGGTAGATCAAACCGGCAGAAAGTCTGAGTTTCTCACACAAGCCTACTCTTATCATGCTCCACGTTGGCACCTTCCAGGAAGGAAACAGAGGTCACCAATGACCCTAAAAATAGCCATACATTAGAGAGAGAGAGAGAGAGAGAGAGAGAGAGAGAGAGAGAGAGAGAGAGAGAGAGATTCATTTTGAAGGGGCATAGAACAAACAGAAAAAGCACCCTTTCTTCACTGAGATGGTCAGACACTTCTAGTGCTCGCATTTTGTGTTTCTGCCCTTTTCCTGGTTTCCATCTCTGCTTCCCAGACAGGCTCAGTGCATCATGGGGAAAGGCAACCTAAAGCAGCCCCGGCTTGGAAGTGTATTCCATTCCAGGAAGCCTCTAGTCTAACCGTCCATGCTGGGTTTGACAAGGCAACTCTGAAGGTGGTTCCCACAGCCTTTCCTGCTCTAGCAGGGTCTGCTGCCCCTGCAGTCGCCAGGGCAGCTTCCTTCCTGGTTCCCTGTATATTTCTGCGCTTCTTTAATGAGTTCCTCTTGCACTCTTCGAGGCTCAGAAACTCCTTCTAGATAAAACTCCACAAACTGACCCACTGAGTGCAGACGAGTACCTCGCTGTGGCCATGGCCCTGCATGTGTGGCTGCCGGCGCGTGCAGGGCTTGCCCGGGTTGCCAGCTACTGCAGGTCTTCCTTTGCTCATTTGCATTTCTGCGCTGTCTAAAGACCCAGAGAGAGGCAGGGTGTGCCTTGGGCCAGCGTGTTTCGCTGAAAACTGGGAAGTAAAATTGGATGGAAAGAAAATATGTCTGTTTCACTCCAAAATCTTTGTAAAATGAGGTCAGAATAAGGGCACCTGTTTGTGTGAGAGGCCCTTGCCTCCCTGCTGAAGCAGTCTCAAGGTCTGTCTTGTGGCTCAGACAAAGGGCGAAAGCATTATTAGAGACTACAGAATCCACTCCCACATGCAGACCACGCCTTTCGTAAGTTAGAGACCTCTTGGGTAATTCCCAATTGAGTATGGAAAAATATAGATATTAGTCCCGATTCAGTAACACCAACAGCCTGGGTACCATGAGCCTCATAAATACTTGGCTGCTCTGTGTGTGAATGTGTGCACTATAGGTGCTTTGAGGCCAGTTGGCCTATCTACCATCCAGCATGGGGCACTCGGTTCAGTCTCTGCTTAGCTGTTGAGAGCAAGCTCATCCACAAAAGCATCTTCTTAAACAAAGGAATGTATCTGCGCTTACTGCAGTTGGAGGAAGCAGCCCTTTCTCAGCAGCAAGATTATTAATGTGAGGTTGGGCAGAGGGAATCTCTAGGAATCGCCAGCTAGGGCTGAGCCCTCTTTTCTCCACCCCCATCATTCTCTGCCTTCCCTTTCTCATGATGGGAAAATAAGCACAAGTTCATCTTTGAAGTTGCTCCACATCACTGGAAACTTGGAGGCTGTGAGGCAAAGGGAGGAAGGAGCGATGTGGACCGCTTCTGACAAATGACTCATTTCCATCTTCTCGAAAGCACAGAAATTTCAGAAAAGGGCTGAAGGAGGATGGACTCTGACAGGGATCTGGTAGACCAGCTGCCCAACCTGAGAGCCAGAGGCAGGAGACGCAGCACACCAAGTATGAACCTTGTGATTGTTGAAATCCAGTCAAACACCAAAGAGATTTAGACCTCTCATGGGTAAACTTTAACAGGGATGAGGAAAATGCTTCTGTCCATCCTGTTCCCCAACTATTAGTTAATATCAAGGACCTAAATTAGGATTGCCTTGGATAGAGGGGTTAGGTCTTTTAGTCATAATATTTCTGACTACAATCTCTCATGTGTGCTGCGTATGAATGTTTCAGGTCATCGCTTTCCCTTTCTGACTGAAACCTTCTGGATAAATCCCATCCCTACTGCCTGTATCCTACGCAAAATCCTGCAAAAAGGTGAATTATAGCTGGAGATGGAGACAGGTTTCCCCAAAGTCCACTGCATTGTGGATTCATGTAGTTCTTAGGATTTTCTCCTGTGTGTACCTTTGCTGAGGGAGATATCTGATGCTTTTCTACTACTGAAGAAGCTGACCAAGTTGGTGAAAATGTTGATTCTCTATCTATACGTTTTCTACAGCAAATGGCTGTGTTTGTTCTCTCTCAAGAATTAAAAATACAGACCTCCAACTCCTGCCTCTTGATACAGTCCTCACCTGCTATGGTCCTTGGAATCTCGAAATCAGTCATCAAGGGCCTCAAAAGCATACAGCTTCAAAATTTCTTGAAAGTCATAAAAATGCAGCTTCATTTAAGCAAAAAGGTAGCTTGCGGCCAATAGCATAGCCATTGTGATGTGTGAATTGGTTTCTGACATTCAACTCCAGGTGAATAAATAGCCCTGGAGTCCGGGACCATGTTCTCCTGTCTCAGCATCAGCAAATGTCTTGTCTTCAGTGGTGCATTGGCATTCTGCAAAGATGGTTTTTCTTGGAACTGAAGGTAAACCTAGCTGTTTTCTTTTGTTTTGAATATTTGGCTTTCCCTGTCTTAGTCATTAGTTTCAAGGGAAGGCACAAATGGCTTAAAAGCCTACTGCTGTCAGAAAGTATAAGTGCTCTTTCAGGCAGAACAAAGGAGTCTAAAACACAATGCAGTGTGGATAGATTGCCTATTTCTTTCTTTTTCCTTTCTCATTCTTTTCAGTACAAGTGTACACAAACTTTACTTCCAGGTTGTACATTAAAGCCATCATGGGGCTGGCCAAATAGCTCAGTGGATTAAAGCACCTGCAAGCAGGTGCAGGGGCGTGGGGTTTGATCCCCAGGCCTGCTGTGCCAGCCCTGACCCTGGGGCGTGCTGAGACAGCAGTTGAGACTGGGCATAGTGGTGTGTGCCTATAATCCCAGCTCTTGGGAGACTGTAAACAGGTTAATCACTATGAGTCTGATCAAGTAGTGAGACCCTGAACACCCTGTAGACCCTTCCCTAAAATACAAAAAAGAAAGAAAAAAGCCCTCATCAACCTCAACCTCTACCTCAGATGCTTTGCTCAGTTCCCTGTATCAGTACAAAGAAAGGAGCTTTGTTTCACTTCAGAGTCCCCTGTGCCCTGGGTGTGCATGTCGGGCTCCTGTGTGCAGGGACCTGCATGCATCACAGTGGTTTGCACACTCACAGTCTCACCAGGACAAAACACACAGCAACATAGAAGTAAGAATCATGCTCAGGACTCCTCAGGACCCTCATTGCCTGGTCTACTTAGAGCCAAATCCTGCTAAGGATCCATTTGCTGTTGTCTCTGGTAAAGATGAGGCTTCTCGAGGGATGTGTGTCACCAGATGGGCTCTCTCAGGACCCCACGTGGCTAGAGTCAACACTCGAGCTCCTTTTGGGGACACAGTCTCTTTGGTACCAGGTGCCTCTCTTGGCATGGAAAACCAGCTCTGTCCATAGCACAGAGCTCCTGGGTGGCAGCTTCCACTCTGACCACAGCCAAGAGTCTGTGAGAGGCTGAAGAAAGAGGAGACGGGAATGATCCTGGTGTAGAAGTAGACCAGTTACTTATGCTAAACTCGCCTAGGATAAAAGCAACATCTCAGTTCCTCCTCATGCAAGGAGACATGAAACCTGGGTCCTCCACTATCTGTACTTAGCACGTAGTAGGGCCAGGAAACGCTGCTCCGTTCTTCAGCCTAGTTCTGCCTTACTGGCTTTTCGTTCTTGCTTCTCTGGATGCTTATTTGTACCTCAAATTCAGAGGCTTTCAACTATTTTTAAATCCTGTTTGATTTTACAAAGAAAAGCACATCCTAAACATGCTCAGTTTCCACCGGGCATCAGTGCAGCCCTCATGGGCTCCTTCCAATTCCCCCATCACGGAGCCCCTGAAGCTGTAGCCTTTTTCAATGCTAAGGAAATGCCGAGACTCTCCAATGACACTGTCCCCAGTTGGGCATCTCAGACCCTGGTTACCAGAGAGGGACTCAAGGAGAAAAGAGGGTCCAGGGCCCAGCACTCCTGCCCCGTTCCCTGGCCTTCTCTATACATAGTGTTTTCATCTGTAAAGCCAAGCTCTTGGGCCAAATGAACTCTGACAGTCAGCCCAGCTTTAAAGTTATGTAACCCCATGGCTCAAAAACTTTCCTAAGAGAAAAGTAATTAGCAGAACTTACAGCTATAGGAGGATCTTAAGGGGAACTATAAGCCTATGAACCACCCTTCCCTGCCCTCTCTCTCCCTTATATTTTCTTGGAGGTCGAGAGGATTTAATAAGCTTTGCACTTCTGTGCTTCTCAAAAGCACTCCGTGTTCCATCACTCCAGCTTGACTCTGTCTCGTGAACCATGTTAGATTTTACTTGCGTAAATCCTCTTGTGCTTCTGGGGCCTTTGAAGGATTCCTATTGGCTTCTGAATGTGTTGTGTTTGTTTGGGGTATTGAATAAATACATTTTGTGTAGTACCTGATACAAATTAATATGCAGTTAAATCTTGTCCAAGTCCACACCTCAGGATTTTGTTGTCTTTTTCAGCATAGGAATGAATCTATATTGAAGTATATCATTAAACAATGCAATTTTTGAAATCTTGGTCTGTTCTCCATCTCAGCCTAGCAGGGTCTGTTGGACAGAAGGGGCTTATGCTCCCCCACCTCATCATGGACAGTTGCACAGAGCAGGGACCAGAGCAGCTTTTCTCCTCACTTGAAGTCAAATTTTTCAGTCAAACTCCTGTTGAAGAGTAAGGAGGGCTAGAATAAGAAGGTGCTAGTGGATTTGAACCCACATTACAGGAACAAATGTTTCTGAACTAGAAAAAAAGATAGCCTCTCAGGAATTTAGTCACTGTTATAAACATGGAACAAACTAATTTTTAGTGGCTATCTTCACCACTGTCAGCAGCAAGACTTTCTCAGGTACACAGTGTGTGCCATGGGGCTGGCACAATTATTTTTCTGCTCCCTGGTAACTGTTGCACAAGTGGCTGGCAGCTGTGGTGTGGTGCCCGACAACAGAAGCAAGCTCACCGCAAGCTGTCAATACCCAGGGCAAGGCAGTGGTGGCTTCTCCTTCACATGTATCTTGCCCTCCTGGCTAAACAAGATTTCTGCTTCATGGATGGCTGCTAGGAAACAGCTCCTGGGGGCCAGGAGTCAAGGAAGGATCTTAGATGGAGTGGAAAAGGACTCCCCCAGCCTCTGCAGGATCCGTTCCAACCCCTGCCAGGGTCCAGCACCACAGTGTTTGGGGATGGAAGCAGACCCCTCTCCCCTCTACAGAGGCCCAGCGAGGCAGGGCTGGCCTGCCCGTGGTCAGGTGGCTGCAGGCTGTGAGCTGAGCTCCTTGTCAGGAGTGACTGTGAACAGTGGGGCAGGGTGGAGCCCCAAGTGTTTACAAGGGACGTGGGATGGAGAAAGATGGAAACTGAGGACCGGAGGCCAAGCTCCATCCTTACAGCACGGATCTCACACTCACATGGAGGGAAAGTGGCCTGGCTCCTGTGGGCAGGCAAATCTTATGCACACAATCAGCACTCACTGGTTTTACTGTTCCAGATTATTTGACACATCTGTTTCCTGCACGAGCTCTTCCACACTCCCTAACAGTCATCAGGGGCACAGTTGATCTTTTCGCATCCTGACTCTTTCCTCACTTTATGAAAAGAAATGCTGTCCAAGCATTCATCCATTCATTTATCACTCGAGCACTCATCTGTGGGATCTATTTTGAGCCCTGTCACACGACACACACAGAAGCAAAGCATGAACAAATTACACCAACCCTTGTGTACAACCATGAAAAATAGGTAATTGCAACTAGGCGGCCTGTACTATAGCCCCAAGTGCAGTGGCAAGAGCTGAAGCAGGTGTCCATGGATGGGATGAAAGGGAAAAGGGATCCAGCCTCACTGACCCTGGCACCTGTGGACAGATAGGACACAGATGGACAGGTGTTCGGTGTGGGCCTCTGCATGTGCCAGGTCAAGATGCACCTCCACGTGGACCCATGGGCTGGAGTGGAGAGAGGGAGCCAGGCAGGCCTGCAGGCTGTTGAAGGACCCAGTGTCCACATGATAAGGACAAGCATATCACGTGGTAAGTGTGGAGAGGGGTGTCACAGGACTGACACAGGGAGAAGGGTGGGGAGCATTTGCAGGATCGCACAGCCGTGGACAGCCAGCGAGGGCTGAGGGCAGCTCTCCATTGGTTCAGCTGAAGCTGTCCCTTGTCTACATTTGTGCTAAGCATGCCTAAATGTCCCCCTTCCCCCTGGACCTTTGCACCAGGTTCAGCAGTCTCTAAGAAAATGATGTAACAAGCAGTCAATTAAAGTACAGCCCTGTGTGAGACTGATTTGCTCGAAAACTGGAGAAGACAGAAACATTTCACATCAGGATACACTAAATCTCCATGCCATGGAGTAAAAGCTGCCATGGACTCCAAGGGCTACAGGAGCTCAAAGGAACCTGAAACAGTCAGGGCTCGGCATCCTCTCGCCGTCAAGGTCACTGATAATTGTTTCCTATGAGTCTTAACGGCCTCGTGCCGTTCTTTCCTCATCCTTTTCCTCATAAGCTAATTAATGCAGCCAAGTGGGGTTCCCAAGACTGACTCGCAGAGGTTCAGCGGGTCTCACAGGATGACCTCGGAGTACAGATCCCAAACCACCAGTGCCGCAGCCAGGGCTGACGTGATGGCGACCTTCACCAAGGTCACTGGTGCATTTTTCCGCTTTTCCATCTGCCCACCCTGGTAAAGCAAGTTAAAATGGCTTGCTTTGTCTGTTGTCACTGTATTTCAGATCTTGGCACATATTTGTAATTTTTGTTTTTGACACCAGCGATCAAACCCAGGACCTTGCACTTGCTATGCAGGCGCTTATGCCACTGGGCTATCTCCCTGGCCCTTGGCATATATTTAGTTTACAGATAATGGGGATCTAAGGGTAAAGTAGAAACAAGAGTGCAAACTCCTGTGAGATTCCTAGAGCTGTGCTTTAGTCACCTTGAAAAAGAAACTTAATCCTCTGAATGCAGCGTCTTTAACCCTCAAGCCCTTGCCGTGAAAAGCAAGCAGGTACCATTTCTAAGGGCGCCCTTCACAATAAAGCAGTGAAGAATCAGGGAGAGTGATGCAGCTGCGGAAACCAAGAAAGCCAGGACAGAGAGCATTCCAACACCGGCTCCTCTCCCCGAAGGCTGGGTGAACCTGGTGAGGTTTCTCAACCTCTGTATGCTTCAGTTTCCTCATCTGATAAATGAGCGGAAGCGCTTAACATCTACTTTAGTGTGCAGTTCAGGAAATTAAATGGCTCAGTACCTGAAAAACGATTACAGCAGTGCCAAATACGTGAGCACGCTCAGCAGTGACTTACAGCAACCGTTCCTAGTCTCCACACTTCCGGCGCGACACTCAGGCTGCGCCTCCATGCACAGTTTCAGCTGCACACAGACTGGAAATACATGGAAAATTCCAGAAATAATTTCTCATTTCTAAACTGCACACCATCCAAACAGTGGGATGAAATTTTTATTATTATGCTCCATGCTACCCAGAACTGTTTTCTGGTATCTACCTTGTTTAACCGCCTTCCAGGCGTGACTCAGTAGATGCCTCAGCTACCAGATCTACTGTCTGGGCACCCTAAGTGCAAGGGATCGGGAGACCCTTACTTTAGTAACGTCCCCCAAGCGCAGGAGAAGCGATGCTTGCGATTTGGGTGTGATTTGGGTATGCCAAAGCAAAGTGGTGAAGGACGTCCTTTGGGAATGTGTGAAAATACGTTAAGCTAGATAGAGATTTTCATGTAACTTTTATGAAAATACCTTGTAGTGATTGTTCTGTTTCATTTTTTCTGTTCTCAGTCTATTACAATGCCTCATGTTTAAGCGACATTCAGCACAGATATGCATGTTCCAACTTTATGTGTGTTGCTGAGGTGAACACTGTCCTAGTTATACATGTAGAGGAAAAAATGGCTATGTACTGAGGCAGGCTGGGAGACCGGCTACCCTTTCGGGACTGGCTGTGATTTCAGGCTTTGCAGTCCATCCTCTGCAGCAAGGGAAGGACCGCCCTACTGTTTTCCTCCTTGAGTGACTAATACTACCTCCTCCAGCTCTTAATATGACCAAATCTTCTGAGAGATCCACAGAATTCCAAGGCATTACCTTGGACTAAGATGAGAGAACTCTGAAATAAGATCCTGTGACCAAAGCCTTGGCCTCCCACTCCTTTGCCCTCTTCTTTCTCCTCAGGAAGCTAGAAGGTGAATGGGATTACAAATGTCGCTGCAAGTTAAAAAGAAGCCAACAACCGAGATGCATCTTAAGCAGCCTTTCTTGTCTTCATTTCACCTTCTGATAAACGAACAGTGTGTTTGACAGTCATAGCTTCTTTAAACACTAGATTGTTTCTAATAGTTATTAGTTTATAAGCACATAGCTGTGGCACCTAATGATTACGTTGGTGGTGAGAACCCTCAGAGTGCACAGTGCGTCTCCTTCCCGTCCTTCTTTCTTTCCCTCCCCTCCAAGCCTTCCCTGCTCCTCTAACGCTGCTTCCCCTTCCCATCTGGAAAGCTCTACTTGCATTTTTTTTTTCAAATCTTTCCTTTCTTTCCTTTCTACTTTCCTCCTCCCCTCACCCTTAAGACTCCTGAGAGATAAGAAAAGGACACACAGGGACAGAGGTGGCTGCAGGTGAAGACCCCAAAAGCAGCATCCCTGCAGCCCGAGGCCTTACCCCATGGTCCCTGCTGGTGCTTCTGGCCCTGGGCGACAGCTGAGTACTCACCGCACTGAGTTACGCTTGGTGTGGAGATGTCTCAGGTGGCCCTGGCGTCTCATCCATGCCAAGGGTCTTCAGGGTCGATGGTCAGGAAATAGGGCCCACTTGAAGAAAATTTTGAAAGACAGAAATACCCTGCAAAGCAGAAGATGGGCACTCGAGACCTGCTCTGCTGGGAACAGAACAGTGTGGAACAATTCTGAAATGACGCATGTATTTATTCTAAATTGAGCTTATATGGTCTGGAGCTATCCACAAATACACCACCCCTACCCACACAGTTAGTGTATACTTTCCTGTTAAGAACAAATCATGCGTACAGTGATGTATGAATTCTCTGTCCTAGAAATTCTAAAGAAAATTTGCTTGCCTTTCTTGAAAACATCTGCCATGATTTCTTCTATTCTTTAAGCAGAAATTTAAACAAAATCAAGTATTTCCTTATTACCAGTGTGAAGAACTTCATAACCTTAATTGTGTTTACATTTTATAATCCTTTCCTGCTGCTCCTGCTGGGCAATGTC
The DNA here is from genome assembly GCA_004027915.1 of Capromys pilorides. NCBI lineage: Eukaryota > Metazoa > Chordata > Mammalia > Rodentia > Capromyidae > Capromys > Capromys pilorides. Next base: position 11,932 of record PVKN010002438.1, on the reverse strand, counting down.
GGATGTACATCCCCAGCGTAGCCCCAAGACAGGAGCCACGTACACGCAGGCCCTCCTGTAGTAAACATGCAAATGCTTCAAGTACAATAAGACCAGATACACAGGCAGGGGTTTTTCTCATCAGCAAGTAATGCTAAAAACTATTTCAGGTTTTCAGTGTAAATATTTGAGTGTACATTTAAGGACTCTTTTATGAAAAGATCCCCCCTCTTCCTTGATGAACAGCTGGAGGCAAGAGGAAAAGGAGCCCTGCACTGGGCCCCAGGCTTCCTATACAGCCTGCTGGTGGGATCACGCCAGGTGGACGCAAGAGCATGTTTGCATGTCATTAATAGAAACGCTCCCAGCCTTGCTCAAAATAGCAGCGCAATCAAATCTTCCTTCCAAAGGAACCTTGAGCTCCTTGGCTAAGTGATGCTGCCCAGGCGGAGTCTGACAGTGCTCCATTAGTTCCTCCTGTAGGTCAGTGAGTCGCCCTGGGACTGTGTCATCTCCAGCTGCTGTAGTCTGGAACATGCTGCTCTTTTTAAAATTTAGGCAATGGCTTATAAGAAAAATCAGCTTTGCTGAGATTAAGGCTTTGGAGACATTGCAATGTTTGTTTTATTGCCTTTTTCAAAAAGCCATCAATAAAACTGCTGAAACAGCAAGCTTTGCTTTTCTTCCCCCCCTGGCGTCCTTTACTTCACTAGAGAAAGATGCTGGGAAATTGCTTTATAACAGACTTTTAACACATCTCAATATAAGTATTCATGATGTGGGTGAGCATCAACTATCAGAGCTTCAAGAGCAATGAATGTGCAAATATTTGAAATTCACAGAATTAATAGCAGTGCTGGAACGGAGTACTTGGTAATAGCAGTAGTAACCATAGTAATGGACAACAACAGCTGCAACCTCTAGCTACACAAACCTCTGGTATTAGATCACTTTGACCAGTGGAAGGAGGCTCTCCCAGCATTTACCTATGTTTATAATAAGAAGCCCTAGTGATTGGATTGTATGAACTTTGTATAGAAAGTGTCACTAGCTGCTGACTACATCATTAGAACAGTTCCCCCCGTACGGCAGACTACGTGGCAAGGCCCATCCTGTGATGCTGGGTTGTAGCCGCTCCGGGGAGACACAGGTGGCTCCGATGTATGTTGTACCCTGTTGCCAATGAGCCAAGTCAACTTTCACCATTTATCTTTTTAATATCCTTGTAATGTGACAGCAATAGGATTTTGCCCGTCTTATAGTGCAGAAGAAAATGACACAGATCAGTGAACTACTTCATAGTCACATAAATATTTTTATTTTGGAGGGTGGAAAATCTTTGACTGAATCAATAAGGAATGAACAATATTTTATTGTAATTGTCATTTCTCCTATCAACGCACTGGCAACTTGTGTTGTTGATTACTCCATCATTTTATTTGCTCATATATATATATATATATATATATATATATATATATACACATACACACACACACACATATATCACATAATTTACTAGATGGGTAAACAAGGAACAGGTATAAGTTAATACTTTTATCCATACATGAATTCAGTATATTACCACCAAAAACCTAAAATCTCAAAAATCTAGAGAATAAATCATATTATTTCGTGTATAATTTTTGTTACATGGAAAACCAAATTTTTGTTGACTTCTTAGGGACTGACACATTGGTAAAGAGTGACGACCCGCGTTCCGCCCCCTCCCAGGTGCCAGGACTCAGGAGAGGCGATGACCTTTGCTGGCACACATTTCTTCTTGGCAGTTTTACCAGGAAAAATATTTCAAACGGCAGCCCTAATGAGATGGGCTGCATCTCAGATGAGTGATATTTTTATATCCTTACGGTGGTATGATTATACAGGAGAAGGCCATTTTTGCTAAAATATGCATGCTGACATTTAGCCATAAAGCGGCATGGTGCCTGCAATTCATCTTTAAATGTTGAACAAAGGATGAACAAAATACAACAACAGCTGAAGAGTGATGACCGCCGCGATCACTGGGTCACCACTGACGCTCCAAAGCTCTGAGACACCCAGAATTAATGCGTGCAGAAAGTGTCCCAAAACACAAATGTCTTCCATTTTAAAGGCTGTTTAAACAGCCTTACCTTCTAGCTGTATGGTACAGTCATTTATTTAGGCAGAAAAAGATGCGGGCTTCATTTTTTTTGAAAAGTCAGAACTGTAACACCTCAGTGAAATATCTCAGTTTCTTTATTTAAAAAAATAATGAACAAATCTGATGCCAGGGGGAAAACCTAAAATAGTAGTATTTGTTTTCAGAGTAAATGGTCTTAGACATGAATGGGGGAGGTGGTGAGGTGCCACAGAACTGCAGCTGTGTCTTGGGCTGCTGTGACATGGTTTTGCTTCATTTTCAAATTCAACAGTAGTGTCCGAGCTGATAGTCAAATTGAAAACATTACACAGTCTAAAGTGACCTTGAATTAGCTGTCTATGTGACAACACCACTGGTAAAATGTCACTTCCCCAGAGGTTGACATAACCTGTTCTTATAAAGCCCAAGGAAGGCGGAGCCTTGGGAAGACAGGGGACCAGAGACAGACTCTTTTATGGCTCTGCCCCCATCCTCTGTTGTCTCCCTCGCACACCTCAGGGCTGACAAGAAGAATGCCACTTGTCATTTGTGTCCTCAGGAACACTTGTCAGATGCCAGGCACTGTGCAAGCACATGCATTTCTTGGGAGAAAGGAATGATCAGTGTATATCCATCCATTGTACAGCTGGGCAGATGAAAACCTTGAAGGACTTGAATTGCCACATTTTGAGAAAGTGTTTAAGAATCGTCCAAAAATAATTCTGGAACTCCCTCACTTAAACACCACACTGATGCATGAGCCTCATAAACTATTGCCTGGTAGCTGCCTGTGGGCTGGGGCAAGAGGACAGTTGCATCAGCTCAATAGTCTCCCTTCTGTTGGACATGTCCTTGCTGCCCCAGTGCCCTACCCAGTGTCCCCAGCCTGCGTGACCTGTGGTTGTCAGAGCAGCAGCCTTCCCTTGCCTCCCTGGTCCTAAAGCATATGAAAAGAGTTTGTGCATAATCATAAGAGTAAGATCCTCATGCTCCACTTTTCTCTAAGGAAATCATGATACTTCTGCAAAGGAGAAAGTTGTTTTCTATTTACATTTCCAAGACCGGATGTGCCCCAAGTCCCCAGCCGTGCTTGGCTGCCTGTGTTCACCTTCATCTCAGATTTGTCAGGATTCTGGATGCACATTCTAGCACCTGCTGGAGCAGTCAGCTGCGAGAGCTGCCCGTGTCCTTGAAAAGGTGAGCCCTGAGCAAAGTGAATTCTAGTGGATTAGAAGCACAGAACACAGGAACGGCAATCTTGCAAATGCCCCATATTCCAGTGGTCTCTTCACATCCTGAGAAATGGCTGTCTTCTTCCTAAAACAAAGATATGAAATAGAGTTCATTGTTACCAAAAGATACTTTGTACAAAGAAGTAGAACTGTATAATGCTGTCAATGTCTGTGAGGTTGAGGGCAATCACTTTCGAGTAGTGGGTAAGTCTGGTGCCTGATTGTTTGGAGACAGACGTGTAGAGATGGATCGATTTGGTACATAAGAGCAGATGGCCACCCTGGATAGATAGCTATCAGGGAGAGCTTGATTGACCTACCCTACAACGCATACATCCTTCCAAAAAGCATACTGTACAAAAATAAATATATATGTATATATATATATATATATATATATATATATATACATTTGAAAAAACATTAAATAGCGGAGAAGCCCACTGATTAAATGAGCAAATGATTTTAAAAGAAAATTGTCAAAAGAAAAACAAATGACTGAGTACATGAAAAAATGTTCAGTATTTTTAGCCATTTGGGAAATGTAAATTAAAACTGCACTGAGATTCCTTTGTACCCAATTAGAATAGCGAGGGTTAAAAATGCAAAACAATGAATGCAGGTGAGCATGGGGGAAAACACAAGCTCCTAAACCATGGAAGGATGATGCAAAGAAACCAGTGCAACCACTGAAGAAATCTGAATGAGGATATCACAGGAAACTAACAGTAGGTATAGCAATTTCATTGAAAAGAAAGTTTGTGGGCTTATGTTTTTATTGGTGGTAAGAACCTTTTTGGTTTATGTCTTGAGCCTAGCAACTACTCTGAAGACAACAATAAACAGAGTCATAATAGTTGTTATTTTTTTATTATGTGGTTCTAAAAATGTTTTATTGT
>PVKN010002437.1:0-42669 GCA_004027915.1 Capromys pilorides | reverse complement strand
GCACTAAAAGCTCAAGACAAACATACATACCTCAAACTGGTGACACAGCATATACAGAAAAATCAACATTTCTGAGGTCTTTAGAACACAGTGTTCTAGCAATAAACATGTTGTGTAATATACTCTAGAGACAGAGAGAACTACAATAAATTAAATATTCTCAGTTGTGTTAAAGTGGCAATATTGATACAGCATTATTTTCAAAATACTCCCGTATATGTAAGATGAAACAAATAATTAAAATACCGATTAAATGCCAATATTTTTTTTTGTATTTTAGGGAAGGGTCTATAGGGTATTCAGGGTCTCACTACTAGATTGGACTTGGAGTGATCCACCTATTTACAGCCTCCCAAGAGCTGGGATTACAGGCCTATGCCGCCACGCCCAGTCTGAACTGCCATCTCAGTATACCCCAGGGACAGGGACAGTACGGCAGGCCCAGGGATTGAGCCTCCGGCCCCTTTACCTGCCTGCAGGCACTTTAATCTGCTGAGCAATTTGGCCAGCCGCTAAGATTTTTTTTAACTAAATATACATATATATACATGTATATATATTCTTTTTCCATGAAAAAAAAAAAAAAACCGAACTCCCCAAAAGCAGGGAAGTTAAGAATAGAAAACTAAGCCCAGGATGATCTATCTTGACATGGCACAAAACAAGGAAGTCATAAAAACTTACAGAAAATAAGGAAAAACAAAAATGATTGAGATAGGGCCAGTGAGATAGTCAGCAAACCAAGCACTGACTTAGGCAAGCACAGGGACTGAGGTTCAGGCGTGCAGAGCTGGCCACTGAGATCAGGGGTGGTGGCGCACACCTGTAATCCCAGTGCTGGAGAGGCTAAAATGGGAGGATCATGAGTCCAAGCTGTGTAGTGAGAGATCCTATACTAAATACACTTAAAAAAAAAAAAAAATGAGGTGACATTGAAAGGATACAGGAGCCAAAATGAAGAGATTGGTGCTCAAAATACTAACATACACATCCAAAAATAAACGACTACAGAGATGCGTGTGGAGTACATGTCTGTAATGCAAGCATGCACACCCAAGGTTTTAGCAGCACGATTCCTAACAGCTCCACCTTGGAAGCCATGTGTAGGCCATCCACAGAGGAGTAATTAAAATGTAGTATTTACACACAGTGGAGTGTTACCCTCTGCCACAAAGGGAGATAAACTTCATGTGTATATGTTATTCTGCCCCTACTGCAAATGGCCAATTTTGCTTTAAGTCTCCTATGTGGAGACATTGCCAGCACCATTATCCTAATCCCCAAAGAGGTGACATTCTACTGCCAAGTACAGTCAGATAATTACAGAATAAAGAGTATTTTCTCTTTCTCAAAGATAATGATTGCTAAGTTTCACTGTTATTGTTCTTCCTCTTAATTGTTATTGAACACTTAATGCAGTAAAGCGAAGATTGTGTTAGTCAACTTTCTGTTGTTGCGAGGGGAAAAAACAACACAAACAAACAAGCAAAAACTACCTGACAAATCAGCTTACAAGACAAAAGACTTATTTTGGTTTGTGGTTTCTGCCCATGGTCACTGGCTCCACGTTTCTGGGCCTTTGCCAGGCAGGATCCTCATGGGGTGGCAGGGAGCGTGTGGTGAACAAATCTGTTCACCTCAGGGCTGCCAGAAAGTAAAGAAAAAGAGGGAGGGGCCAGGGATGAGGCAGACCTGCCAGAGCCTAGCCTCAGTGACACACCTCCTCCCATTGAGACCTACTTCTGCCAATAAGGCCATCAAATTATAAACTCAACAGTGGGCAAATGTACTTTTGAGAACAGTCATCATCCTCCAGTCACCTCCCAGAGACCTGCTGCCCTGAGCCTCACATCTCCAACACAAGAGCTTTCGGCAGAGGCAGGGAGGTTCAAGACTCAAGCCATGTTAGTGCCGATTACCTCATGATCATAGCTTATGAACGCACCCACTGAGATTCTCAGAGATGATTTGCCCAAAGTCAGAGTGACTAAAAGAAAATGCCACAGTCCTTCCCTGTGCTTTTCTGAAATGAAGATGCCATGCCTATGAGTGCCAGCCAGAAGATTTAGGACTCGTCACTTGGCATCAGTTTCTTCATCTGCAAAATGAGGAAGGTTTTAGCATGTGGTGCTAGGGATCATACCACAGTCCCTGCAGTTGCCTCAGTGTACCTAAGCAGGCACTTTAGACCGCTGAGCCACCTCGTAGACCCTGGAATAAATCTTCTCCGAAACACTAAACTCTACAAATCTCTCCAAGGCAGTCTCAAATGAAAAAAGTCATAGTCCTGTAAATTCAGAAATACAAAGTTATCTTCTTCCATGTGCCTTCTCCCCAGAAGGAACTCTGCTCCCACAGAGAAGAGAGCAAATAGGGAGCTGCTGTGCAGAAGCTCCTCTCAGAAACCAAAGGAGCTGAGCTATGGATGAGGGAGCAGAGACATCAACACTTCTGACGGGCAGCAAGAGACTGCCAAAGAATGTGGCAGCAGAGGACGAGATAAAGGACTGATTCTAGGGAGAATTAGCCATGGAAAATCTGGAGAAGCACACATTAACAAGAAAGGATTAAATAAAAATCTGAAGGCATTCTCTCCCTATTTCCTGCTCCAGATTTCCTATTCTTTCCTTGTTTTCCTGTTTGTCAACAAGCTTAATGATTGCACAAATATCCTTCATTTAAATGAACTATAATGATTCCGCAAATGTGAATATTTTAGTCGGATTTCCACTTTTTGTTATAACAAGTAAAACAATGACCAATATAAGGCCAAAGTGCACAAAATATTTTACCACATTTAGGCTATTTCTTTAGGACAGACTCCCAAATCAAAGAATTATTTGGATGAACGGGACAACAGGCTGAAGGGTCTGGCTTTATACAGACATTTATACATGTATGTATCCATATGTACATACATATACATAAAATCAAATTGCTATCTCAAGAATTTGTACCAATCTACACTCCCACCAGCAGCACCAAGATATCCTACTATTCACAGGATCTGTTCGAATTTGTCACTTGGCCATGTACTGACTGTTATCATCCCCGCTGCCTCCTCCACACCATCCGTTTCCTCTTCAACAAGCCAAGGAACCCTCTCAGGTTTCACTCTTCAAGGCTTCAGAGGACAATTCCAGGCAATTCCAAGCGCCCCTGGAACTCTTTTGAAAAGAATGCATTCTGTTACCCTTTGATAACTTACAAAGACAAGAAAGCTGCCATAGCCTGTCAGTGAAGTGCTCTGGAGGGTAAGAAAAAGCTGGAGCGACAGAAAGAACGGAGGAGCCAGACCTGGAATCCCAGCACTTGGGGAAGCTGAGGCATCGGGATGGCAAGTTCCAGCCCACCAGAGGCAATTTAGCTACTTAGAGAGACCTTGTCTCAAAATAAAAAATAAAAAGAGATTAGGGATGTAGCTCAGTGTGAACGCCTTGTTTTTCATTTGTTGTTGTTGTTGTTGTTGTTGTTGTTGTTGTTGTGTATGGGAAAGCCTTGGGTTTAATCCCCAGTACTAGGGGTAAAAATTAGGAAGACTATTGCTTAATTTTAATAAAGAACAAAGACATGCAAATAGGTTCCTCCTACTTCTTTTTAACTGACTGAACCCTCTTCATGCTGGCAATAACTTAAATAAAAAGTGAGCAGCAGCAGAGCAAGTCCTTTGCTTATATTTTGCCATTTGTTGTTTTTTTGTTTTGTTATGGGTTTTGGCTTGTGGAGAGCATGGAGTAAACCCAATAGAGATTTCAGCTTTATTGAAACAGAAGCTGAAAGCAGAGACACCCCTGTACGGTCCTCGGGGAAGCACAGACACTCGGGCTCACTGCCTGCATACTTATGTCTGTAGTAAATCCTTCCCCGTTAGTCAGATTTCACGCTGGCCGAGTCTGACACAGAGCTTCTAGGCCACGTGTGCAAAGTACCAAAAGGTAAGGACCTCTGGAATGCTGGCGGAGACTTTCTCCAGACCTCTGGCTGTGCTATCTCATGAACTGCTGGAATTATTTCTGTCCACTGTTCCTGAGCAGTCTCCCTCTTCCCTCTGTTAAGACAGCAAAGCATTTGATTTTCTAGATCTTTGCTAAAAATGAAAACATCATACAGGGGCCAAAAATTATTCTTTCTCCCTCTCAAAATGCACACAATGATGGAGAACTGTCACATGATCGAGACATGTGGCTCCTAACCTGGCATCCTAATGGCTGGTCAAATAGCTCAGTGGATTAAAGCTCCTGTAAGCAGGCACAGGAGCCAGGGGTTCAATCTCCAGGCCTGCCTTGCCAGCCCTGCCCCCAGAGTGCACTGAGACAGCAATTGAGACTGGTCCTGGTGGCACGCGCCTGATAATCCCAGTTCTTGGGACGCTGCAAACAAGCAGATCACTACAAGTCTGATCTTGTAGTGAGACCCTAAACATCCTGGAGACCCTTCCCAAACAAGCAACAAAAAAAAAAAAAAAAAAAACTTGAATCTTAGAAATGTACATGAACTTTCTCAGAGAGTCCTCAGGGCCGGTGAAATGACAGGTGAAGTTCTCTGTCTAGGAACAGAAAAAGAGGCCAAAGGTTTCATTCGATGCTCACAGGGTTCATGACCCGAAAGAACTCAGCATCCTCCCAGAGGTGTCTCACTCACCCACACCTCTGCCCTAAACTCTTGGCACAGCCCTGGACACATACTGCATGTTTAGCAACTTAAAAATATGAAGTGACTAATACCTACTCAAAAAACCGTAGGCTGTCCACGAGTTCTACAAATACTCATTAATTGTGTAAAGAAACTACCACAGTTCTTTTTCAAAGGAAAAAAAAAAAAAAAGAGTTGACTATCACGTCAAGGCAGAGGAGCCCTTGCTAAGTAATTGGTGTTGATGAAACATTTTATAATTTTTTCTCCAGAACCTTCTTATAACACTGTGAAGGAAGACAGTGACATATGCCTGGTGCCTAGAAGACACAATGAATGTTTGCTGACTGGTATGTAGTAAGTAAGTAAGTAAGTAAGTAAATAAATAAATAAATAAATAAATAGAGACAAAGGACGGATATGTGCACTTGTCTATCAGCAGATGGCCAGCAGCCAGGGAGAGTCTGTAGGGCTCCCTGGGGACCCTGCTGTGTTCCAGCACACATGCACATGCACGCATGCACACACATATTCACATGCAGAGCTTTTCCTGCACAGAACCCTTCCTGAATTAGAAGGACATGGCCCCAACAACAGTTTCCAGTGGTGCCCTTCATAGAAGAGAGAATCCTAGCAGCACCATAAAAAGCTCCTCCACTTCATATGTCGGGGAACATAACACATTCATTCAGCAGCAATACCAAAAGCATATCCAGGGCTGGTGAGATAGCTCAGCAGTCAGAACGCCTGCTTGGCAAGCCCGGGGACCCAGGTTCAATACCCAGTAGGTACCATAGGGCTGCACTGGCCCTGTCCAGGGTGCGCACCAAGCCAGCCAATGAAACTGGGCATGGTGGTGCAACCTGTAATCCCAGCACTGGGAAGGCTGAAAACAGAAAGATCACTACCTGTCTGAGCTGTACCAGTCTGTAGCAAGGCCCTGTATCAAATAAATACTAAAAGAAAAAAAAAAAAAAAAAGCACGTCCAATAGTGAGAGAGAAAAGAAGCCAGCAGTCCAAGCTAAGGGGTGGCCGGGATCTCTGGAAGCCCTTATGGTCTGTGCTCCAGGCTTATAATTTTCCCTCTAACTTCTTGAGTTCCTTCTTCCTTCTTCTGATACAAGCAGGATGGAGGTTGGTAGCCAGGCTACTTGAGCTCATGTCTCCTATCTAGAGAAAGAAAAACTAAGAACAAACTGTCTAGCAAAAATTCATCAGTTTAGAAACAAAGATGTTCTAAAAAATCAGCACTAAAGTGTCAGACGCAGGCTGCAATCCATTAAGCAATAGCAAGTCAATCTGTACACAAATCTAATCACTACAACCTAACATTAATCTGATAGAGAGCATCACAATGTATGGAAACTCAGACTACGTGGTAGGACAGCCAATGAAAACAGCAAAAGGCATTAAAATGAGTTCCTGTCCTCAGAAACTGAGGCCAGCATCTTCTGATTATTAGATTAAGCCCTAGAAAATGGATTAATGCTGTCCACAGAGGCATCTCCAAGTCCATCTGACCCCCTTGCGGGGTTACAGCTATGTATGTAGATATCAATATCAAGTAAGTTATGAAACAGGGTTAGCTTGGATTTAGATAATGAAACAGAAACTGCCTCTTATTCCAAAACTGATGAAATATATGCTAACCATCTCCCCACATACTAGGAAAAAAGACTGGGGGAATATAAAAGAAAATGGAAGGGAAAGATCTCTGAGAAAATTGTACTTATTTAGAGAATGTTAGATCAGGGAAGGAGGAAGCCTCCCTTTACCCAGTACCTTCTAAGACCACCGCTCACCCTACCATAAAGGCATGAAGAAACGTTCCCCATTCTTTGCACTGCTATTTCCTAAGTACACGTAAGTCACCTTTTGTGCTCCATGATCACTCGTGGGCTGGATGTCCTAGTAGAAGTGGGATGAATTTTATGTGGCATCTGTCCCTTGCTGGTCCTGGTCTGTGATACAGCGCTCTTAAGCGTCTTCTTAGTAAACAGTGACTGATATTCAAGACTGAACTTCTACAATAATCACTCACCCGCACATGGAAAAGGCAAATCATGCAAGAATCTCCATCCTGTGGATAGGGTTAGCTGTCCATGCAAGCTTCCTGGAAGCAGTGTATTCTAGAAGCACTGGACAGATCAGGTTAGTGGATCTCCCCAGGGCATCAAGGGATGGTCACCCTAAAATGGGGTGATGCTGAGCAGACCTGGGGTCAGAAGGCAGAGGAAGATGGTGACCCCAGGCCCCACACATAAAGGTAGTCTTCTTCCAGCTTCTGCAGAAGACATTGTGTGACGATGGATAGGGGCTCAGCCTCCAGAGAGCTGAGCCCAGATCTTAAAAACATTCCTTTTCACAATAGCAAAGGAGGCAAAGAAGGATGATGCATCCAGCAACAGCTGCTTGAAAATCCTCTTCATCAAGGCCAACTTCAATTCCCCAGTCCTCTTCTCATCAGCCTTCACCTTGCCTATTGGACATCCTGAGAGAACTCAGGACCAAGGGAGACATGTCCTGTGCAGAAACCAGTACACAGTCTCAGGATTTACTAACTGCATTCCTGCTATTAAGGTCTGCTGAGTTGACAATAAATCAGTTTCTTTTAAGCCAGAGGCTGATGTTATCCCAGATAAAACTGATAAAACTGAGCTTTGGGATTCATTCTCTACCTTCCCCACCCTCTACCCACCATGTTTTGAACCCACTGCTTTTTCCTGAGTAATTCTACCAGCCCTGAAACTGCCACTGACACATACTCCAGCCAGCAAACCACATACTGAGCAGTAAAGCTCCAGTCATCCTGAGCAATGGCGCCACACACCCATCTTCCTCAGCCCCCTTCACAAATACCTCTGATGGCTCCCACCATAGGTGATCAGGCACCAAACAACTCAGAAATTCCTATACTTTTTTTAATCACTTTAATTTTTTCTACACATTTAAAATCTAAAATTAGCTAGCTCGCTATATTTGTATAATTGTGTATCATTAGTCTCCCTCCTCTCCCTTTATCCAGAATCTTAACACCGCTGCTAGTTTGTAAAGCTGTAAAGGAACAAAGATCAATCACATCTGTCTTGCTCACTGCTACATCCCCCAGACCTAGGGAAATGCCAAGAGGCCCTTGGTCCAACATGTTGAATGAAAATGCAAAGAAAAAAGAAATAAAAAAAAAATTGCTGCTTCTTCCATGAGGTGACATAGCAGGAACTCTGGCCATTCTGGGAGCTAAATTAAGTCATGAGCATCAGTCAGTATTTTCTGAGAAGCCCCTTGCAGTGCGGCAGCACAGACCCAGACCAGCAAGAGACAGATGCCACAGAAAACACACCCAACTCCTGCAAGAACGTTCAATCCAACCCTGCAGACCAGTCATGGAGACACAAAACATGGTTTACATGTACTTAGGAAACAGAAGTAAAATGAATAGGCGAAAGTGGAGCAGAATGCAATGTTCCAGTTGAGCAGGCCCAGATGAGATCAATGAGATTATCCTAGCAGGGAGAGCTGCTGAAGAAGGGGCCAGGTAACCAATGTGCCTGATTCCCCAGTTAATTTTCACACAGGACAGGTTATAAAGATGTGTTGTTAACTCTTGCTTAGGGTTCAGTTCCCAGTTACCAATCAAACACAATAAGCAAATGTTGCTGTGAAGGTATTCTGTAGATGTGATTAAGGTCCTTAATTGGCTGGCTACAGGTAAAGGAGCTTACACAAAAATCTAGATGGCCCTGAGTCAACAAGCTCAAAGGCCTGAGGAACAAAACCAAGGCTTCACTCCAGAAGAAACTCTACCTGTGGACAGCAGCTCCTGAAGGACAAATTCCCCTATGGATTTGGAACTGGGCTAGCAGCTGCCACAATCACATAAGACAGTTCCTTCCAATAAGTCTTATCATATATATTTCCCACTGACCTGTTTCTCGGCCTGATTCCTGACCCACACATGAGTAAACAGATGAAACAGATGATGCTGCCTTTCTAGACAATAGCATAACTTCTTCCAATACAAGGATTTATGGTGAAAGGTACCACAGTTCTCTCCATTCAAATTAAGTTTGTTTATACGTAAATGTTGTTGTGATTCAAACTAAGTCTACAGATGAGTAAAGGAAACCATAATACCACTTGAAATGTTCTCCCATTGATAGTTATGTTTCTCTCCATAATGACATTATCCTAAAAATCACAACAAAATAACAATTCTCTCACTTAGGAGGGTGCTCAAGAGCAACTAGAGGCAGCTAGTCTACTGTGACTCCCACCACTCCCACCCCCCAGGGGGGAATGGTGGCCAGAAGAGAGGAGGTTTCCTCCTGGGCAGCCTAAGCTCCACGCCACAACCCACTATGGGGCTGGTAGGACTCCACTGGGCAGCCAGACCCACATCTGCAGGCTTGATGTGCGAGTGTCACACCAACCACGTCATACCTGCACTTCAGCCAGTCCTGCTCCTACAGAAGCAGCTGGTCTTTCTACAGGAACCAGGATTACCCAGCACAGACTGGCTGCCAATCTCAAGAGCCACCTCCCCAGAGCCATCAGGTGGAGAGGTGTAGTGTGCCCCTGCCCTTGTCTCAAGGGACCCAGGATCCTCAGCTCTGATCCTGTCAACTTGCCTCCTTCCAGGGACCCTATCTCACCATGTTCTACCTTTTATGCTCACCAACTCCATGCCCATTCAGAGATACAGCCCAAGTCAGGAGACAAAGCATGGGCCAACATGATGGAGGAGCCACAGAACCATCCAGAGGGCACTTTGTCTTTCTGCAATTCCATATCTTTTCACTGGTGATTACAGCACCTCATCCCATAGGGTTATTTATGCAAAAAGGCATTTCTACTGTTAGATCATCTGGACAGACTTATAGTGAAAATAGACTCAGCAGACAGCATATGCATGCTACATTTGTGGGAGTTCTTGGGCAGGTGATTTAACCTAAGGATTAAGAAGAAACACATGCACACACATGTTCCTTTCTCAGAAATGACAGCTTCATCTCATCAATAATAAAAATCATTCAATCATCTTGTGGGGTAGCCATTTTTTCAACATGCATATATGTCAGAATGTCTTATATTGCAAGCTCTGAGAAATCACAGCCTGTCTAAAAGTCCAAACATGTTTCTCATGGTAAAAATCACAGGCAGACAACAATGAATGACATGAGATTGGGACGCACACTCCAGATAGGCACTAATCTAATGCCTTCAACTTATTTAGCAACATATCAAGTGCAGCCCAAAGGGGTGGAAAGAAGTTGCCAGGACCACTAACTCAAAAACTTAGTGACAGCAAAATCAGAGTCCAGAGCCAATTGTCATGTGCCTTCTACTACAGGCCAGGACACTCTTAACATGAGAAGACAACTCAGGCCTTCTCTTCCAGGGCTCTGCTGGCTCCCACAGTCACTATACAGTCTCTCCGTTGGCCATGCCAAGTTGAAGCTTGAAAGTACAGCAAGTCTTCAGAGAACATAACTAGTTCCCAACCATCAGAGACAGACAGGCTGATGGCAAGGAGACAGCTCTGAGAAGTGTGATTACAGACAGATGGTATCAGTTAGCTAGAAAATCTAGAGCTGCATTAAATAAGGCACCACTAAAAATAATAGGGATTCCAAAGTAACTCAGTGACCTTATGCTGCAGGACAGTGAGAAGAGTCAGGGGATGAGGGAGTGACAGCCTGAACAACCTCAAAGACAGGTAGATTCATGGGTTGGGGTCAGATCCTTCAGCTCCCACAAACTATCACTAGTCTTGATTACTCACAGACTGCCACCTCAGCAGTGAGACTTCCAGAACTGCAGGGTGGCAGCCCCAAGGATATCAGCTGGTCCAACTCCTCCCCAGCTCCAGCCAACCTTGGCATATCTCCACCCTATGCCTAACAAGGATCAGCACAGCTTCTCAACTCAGTGAGGAAACTCACGGCATGCAAAGAGGCCTACTCCATTTTTAACCAGAAGCATCCTCCTCACACACTTGGCAGGCATCAGCTTCTCTCTACACCATCCATCAGGAAACTTGGCGACCAAATCACGCTGCTGACACTGCTTCTGCTTTGTGTCACTTAAGACCCTAAAATTGTTTTCACACATGCCATCAGGCCTGGTCTCCATTACTTACATTGGCTTTCCTGACTTTTAGAGAACCAGCAGTCTTGAAGAAACTGGTCACTCCTGCGGGATAAGCTTCTCAGAAATGAGTCCCATCACAAGCCAATGAGTTTGTAATAGTCAGCTTTCCCACTGCTGGACCGAATTATCCAATACCCACAGCCTACAGGAGGAAAGATTTATCTGGCTCACCATCTCAGGGAGTCAGTCAGTCCACAGTGAACTGGCTCCAAGGCAAAAAAAAAATCCTGGTAGCAAGTGTGGCATCACAAAGCTGCTTAGATCATGGTCACCAGGAAGCAGAGCAGGGAGAGAGCCCCAGAAAAAAAAAAAAAAAAAAAAGAAGTAAAGGACCAGATAGGGGCCTCAAAGTCAGCCTCCATAAATGCACCTAGACAGGTCGACAAGTATGCTCTTCGAATCTCCTACATCAGCAACAGTGACCCTTCTAGAGCTTTCCATGATACAAACAGCCTGCTGCAGCACCCAGGCCACAGGTTCACCACCACACCCTAGAAGATCCCAAGCCAATGAGGTTGACAGTTACACTTAACCCTCATGGAGCTCTTCTCCCCAGCTGAAGGTGGCCTCTCACCCCAGCCACACCGGGGTCACAGAGGGCCTGTGCCAGAGCATGTGGAGTGCTCGTTGCACATCTGTCTTTCCAATGGACTTCACATTCTCTCCTACTTTCATTCTGTTTCAACACACCACATAGGCTCCCACCAAAGGACTTCTGATCTCCACTTACTCCCCCTATCTAACATACTCACGTCCCGGCTGACCTCAAAGAAGCCCCCAGCTGTCAAGAAGTAGCACCCAGTCACATACCCAGACAGGCTCTGTCATTTTACCCCACTTTATTCCCTTCAGATCATTTATCACCACCTAAGAATATCTTGCTGTCTGATTGCTTGCAATTTGCTTAAGGACAAAGAGTGTATCTGTCTCCTTCACAACTGTATTTCCAGTGCCTGATGGAGCACCTGGCATGGAGTATGCACATGCTCAATAAGTATCTAAATGAATTATCATTGAGTCATGTCTGGCACTAGACCCTCCTTGGTTCAAATTCTAGCTCTGCTGCTTGGCAGTGCCATGACCTTGGGACACCTTTAATCCCACCCAAAGTCACACAGCTAATATAGTTCAATTATGCACACCACAGGGCTCTTTAAAAATTAAATTTTATTATTTTAAGTATTAGGCAGGACTCAGATTCCAAGCATGTTTGATGTACAGTGAATTGAAATTAGTAGTAACTGCTACTCATTCAACAAAAGCAATGATGAGAGTGGCAATAGCCTACGCCATATTGACAGGCCACTGCCATCATCTAAAGATAGCATATATTATTTTTACCTGCTGCTAAAAGAAGGATGCGGTAGAGACAGCAAGAAACTGCAGTCAGGGGACTCAGCCTAGAGTGTCAGATGTAACAGGCTATTCACCACTGACCCCAGCAAGGGTGGGGAGGAGGATGAAATGAGATGGTATATTCACCCTAAACTCTTTGGTGCTGTCTTAGAGTATTATCAATATTAAACTTCTCTTTCTATAATTTAATATTCCCTGGAGCCTTGGCAACATTAAATGTTTTTCTTTTCTGTATTTTCTAGGGAAGGGTCTCCATCCAGAGAGTTCTAGTGACCCATCTGTTTGCAGGCACCCAAGAGCTGGGATTACAGATGCACGCCACCATGCCCAGTCTCAATTGCCATCTCAATGTGCCCCGGGGACAAGGTCAGCATAGCAAGCTCAGGGATTGAACCCCCAGCCCCTGCACTTGCTTGCAGGTGCTTTAATGTGCTGAGCTATTTGGTCAGCCCAATATTAAATGTTATTTGGCTAGTGGGATATGGAGGTGCACATTGGAAATCCCAGCTATGAGTTTTACTTTTTTTGGAGGGCTTGGGGGTAGTTCCAGAAACTGAACTCAGGACCTCCTGCTTGCCAAGCAGACAGTGCACCTCTGAGCTATATCCCTAGCCCCTGCAGCTACAAGTTTGAGGCCAGCCTGGGCAACACACTGAGACTCTGCCTTAAAACAAAAATGTTTACAAAGGGCTAGGAATATAATTCAGTGACAAGTACTTCTAGTATGCATGATGCCCTTTTAGCATGCAAGAGGATCTCAATCTCCAGTACTACCAAAAAAGTTGTTTGGCTGAAGAAGGTGTGCCCAAATAGGCAGCAGTCTATAAATAATTCAGGGCAAAAACTCACCTAGACAGCACAAAATAGACTGAACAAAGAATACAGTGCCCTTTGCCCTAAGGAGGCACAGAGAAATTAACTTCTGAGTGCTGGGGATTGGACCCAGAGCCTCTGACATGCTCAGCAGGCACTCTATCACTGAATTACATCTCCACCCCTTAACTTACTAAATAAGAGCACAGGACAGGGAAGTCCAGAGACTCAGGTTCAAATCCCAGCTACCCATGCATGGGTTTTTGCAAGGGCCCCTGAACACTTCCAATTACACCCTGGGACACTGCTATCTGCAGTTGGCTGGAGGAAAGGAGAGACAGGACAAGTCAAACTGAAGGAGAATCATAATCCACCCTAAGACTCCTTCTTAGGAAAGATCTCCAAGGGGAACAAATTTGTTTGCCTCTTTCAGCAGGATCTGAGAGTGTGGTGAGCAGCTGGATCACTGAACTAAAACAGAAACTAATTCCGAGCACTCGAGGTATGTTGTCCTTTCCAGGAACTTACTTCTACTGTACAAAGACATGAAAATGAGATTTTAGTACAGAGTACAGTGTATATAAAACTTGCCTAAAATTTCACTTTTGAGCCACTTTCATATTCATCATTCCATTTTCAACTTACATTATACCACTGTGTCTCAGTTACTCTTCACTCATTGCTGGGACAAACAGCCAAAACCCAAAATGAAGGAAGGAGAGGTTTATTTAGCTCACAGTTAGTGGAGGTTTCAGTCCATACTCAGCTGGCTCCAAGGCAGGGCAGCACATGGCACAGAGCAACCTTCTATGGTGGTGGCAAAATGCAAGAGAGCAAAATAGAATAATAGCAGCAACAATGACAACAGAGAGGAAGTCTGTCTCTGTTACATTGCATTCAGGCTATTGTCCCAGGCTGGGGGAAGTACACACACCCATAATCCCAGCAGTACTAAGACCCATAATCCCAGCTTTGGATCACCCATAATCCCAGTGGATCATAAGTTAATCACAGACTCTGGAAGTCCCTGCCCCATGACTGCATGAGGCTCTGGGGGGACAACTAGACAAAAACCATAACACACTGAAAACCTTCAATATACCTAAAAGTGGAAAAAAATAATACAATGAATGATCCCTGTGGACCCACTGCCCAGTTTCAGTCAATACCTACTCAGGGCATCCTGGTTTCATTCATGGCCACTCACTTCCTCATAAACCCTTATTTTAAAGTGAATTTCAGGTGTCGTTATTATTTCAAAAGTAAATAATTCGGCCTGCATATTTACAAGACAAAGACATTTCTTTATAACAACCTCAATACTACTATCCCACCTGAAAAAACTTTCATCAGCCAGTCAGTTCTTTAATTTCCCCTGATCATCTCAAAAATATTTCAAGTAAGATTCAAATGAAGGGTTGGGGAGATAGCTCGCTAGTCTAGCACTTGCCTGTCAAGTGCAAGGACCTGGGTTTGATCCCCAGTACTGCATGCCATGCTGGCCACCAAAACAGGGTTTGGTGGTGCACACCTATAATCCTAGTGATGGGGAGGCTGAGACGGGAGGATCACTACAAGTCTGAGCTGCAAAGCAAGATCCTATACCAAATAAAGAAATACATAAAAGTTAAAAAAAAAAAGATTCAAATGAAACTGGGTACTTAAATCCTATAATCCCAGCACTCGAGAGGCTGAGGCAGGAGGACTACCGTGAGTTTGAGGCCAGCCTGAAGTATGTAGTGAGACCCTATCTCAAAAATAAAGGTCAAGAAAGAAAGAAAGATAGAGATAGATAGATAGATAGATAGATAGATAGATAAATGCTAGATAGATAGATAGATAGATAGAGATCTAAATGAGGTCCATATACCGCAATTGATTAATACACCTGTTTTCAATCTACTAGTTTACCTGCCATTCACCCCTACCCCCATAATTTACTAAAGCCAGATACTGGGAAACTTGGACCATTTTCCTGCAGACTTCCTGATAGTCAGATTTGGCTGAATGCATTCCCGTGGAACTGTTTAACAGGTTCCTCTATCCCTTGTACATTTTTTTAAAATGTGAAGTCTGGAGGTTTGATTAGATTAGGCAATTATTTTAGCAACAACACACAAATCACACAATGTCTAGTTGTCTCCCTTTCATGTCACCAATAGTTGTTACTAATCATTGCCTAAATCAATGGTTTATTAGAGACTTCAGAATGGCAAAAGTGTTGCCATCCTCCATTATCACTGTACTACTTCCATGAAAAGAAACTTCCCCTCAGCAGTTCTTTGATATTCACAAGTCCCCATTTTAAATGCTTGTTTCTTTCCCTTTATTCATTAATTTTCAAAGCAAAGAATTAATTTCCCAATATCCTACAAAAGCAATTGTTTATTTCCACAGGATGGAAAAGAACCCAAAGCCTTACATAGGTTAGGACATGCACTCTTCCACAGAGCCACATTCCCAGCCCGACTTCTTAAGTATCTTTATAAACTCGGGCACTTAAGCCTGTGTAACGTGTTTCAATCCAGTGCTGCATTATCCTTAACAATGTCTTCTTAAACTGTCTTCTCCGGGCTTCCATCAGAAGCCTCCTCTCCAAGTTGGTCACTGAGTCCTTCTGCAAGGCGACCTTGGAAGTCCTTGATGGCTTCCTTGGTTGCTGGGAAAGCTCCGTGACATCCTGTTTGTCTCCTGTAGCACAATGCAAGCAGCCATTTCTCCAGTGAGCCCTAGTTCTTTTGTTGCAGGAAATAGCACTTAGCAAAAGCAACCTGGGCTTGATGAAGGCTTGCCGTGCCTGGTTCAGCATTGTTTCTGGGTCTTGCCAGTAGACAGAGCTAGAACATTTGAGTATGGAAGTACCAAAATGCCTCCTGAATCCCATTGTATAGACAATCAAATTCAGAGCTGCAGGATTTTCCTTAACCTCCTTGCTCTTGTGTTGCTGTTTCCTTTCTACCAGTCTAATTGGTTATTCGTCCCACAAGAAATGCATGGATCCCAGAATACCAATATCACGACACCAAAGATAACTGAGAAGCCATCCCGAGTGCTTTCTGCACTTTGGTGTCTTTATGATGCGTACCATTAGGAACGCACAATCAGATCACCATGTGTTCAGGGCAGCTGCCTGCGTTGCTCTATTCTCCTTAGTGGGCCATGCCAACCAGCTCAACATCATTAGATTTATGTGGTATTCTAACGGATCGTTTGGTTTTTATTCTTTAATTTTCTTAAAATTGTATTTGCCTCCAAGACCAAACCAACGAAACAAGGTACATTCAGACGAGACCATGTCATTCCTTTTCCCTCCAGTTATTATCTTTTTCCCTAAGGATACTCTTTTATTATTATTAGTTTCTGGCTTATTCTTTTCTTAAAAAGGCAAAAAGTAAGCAATTACATATTTTTTAATCAGATAAATGATACACTGCCCTTGCATTTAGTATACATTCCCCATTCCTATCACGTTTTCCCTTCCTCGCCATACCAAGGATCAAACCCAGGGCTCCGTGCATGCTGGGCAGACACCTTCACTGTGCTCTCCCCCCAGCCCCCATTCCCTTCTTCCCCACAGTTGACTCCAACTAGTTCCCTAATAAAGAACGTTTGAGTCATGCTCAGCCTTTTGTTAAACAAATAGTGCTGCAATGAACAGCAAAACAAAGTATATTTTTAAAAATTTTTTTTACCAGTAAATCTTTGGGATAGATTCTGGGAGGGACTGTGAGATCAGGAAGAAAACATATACATACTTATAATATATATCCCCGCCCCCAGAGATGAGCATTATGGCATTTTACATTCCCTACCCCCCAGCCTTACCTACATAGTATGTGGTAAAATATTTGGAATTTTCCCCATCCAATCAGTGCGAAATGCTATTTTCATATCATCTGCTTTACTCTGAGTCAAGGTAAGCATCTTTGCATATGATTATGAGTCATTTGTGGATTTTTTTTTCCTTTTTTGTTTTTTTTTTTTTATTATGGCCCACTCAGCCTGCCCTGAGGGTGGGGCTGGCATAGCATGTGGTGCTGGGGATCGAACTGTAGTCCTTGCAGCTGCCTAAGCTTTCCTAAGCAGGCGCTTTAGACCACTGAGCCATCTCACCAGCCCATCATTTGTAATAACTCATTTTTTTTTTAGTTTTAAGTTCAAGGTTCTATTGTCAGATAGTCTAAACAAGAGAGAATACAAACATTGGAATACAGAAGATGAGAAACACTTCAGATGCCTTGTGATGAAAAGAACCATAAACTTCCAGATCCGATAGTAAGAAAAGCATAAGTTTTTAAAATATACCACTGTAGCTATTGTAAGACATTGAAAAATTCCTAAAGAAGAAAAGAAAAAGGTGTACACTTCAAACATGAAGCTACAGTGGTACTGTACTTCATGAATTTAATTTGTTTTATGATGCTTGGGAGATGGCCATTTTATGTTCGTTTTCGTGTTTGTATGAAGTTGACCAGATGACCACAGTTGGGTCTGTCACCCAGTGTGGAGAGGTTTTTTTGTTTTGTTTTGTTTTTAAATGTATTTGATTGTTACAGGGTCTCACTATGCGGCTCAGACTCATAGTGATCCTCCTGTTTTCAGCCTCCACAGCGCTGGGATTACAGGTCTATGCCACTATACCCAGACTCTGTGGCTGTCTCAGCCCACTCTGGGGGTAGGTCTGGTGTAGCATGTGGTGCCAGGAACAAACTCTGGTCCCTGAGCTTGCCTAAGCAGGCACTTTAGTGCGCTGAGCTATCTCACCACCCCCCAGTGTGGAGTTTTTGAATGGAAGTAAAATATTGTGTAAAGCTTTTCTTTGACAGTGGAATTATTGGGGGGCCACCTACTCGGTGCTCCCCTCTTGTTCTTCTCTCAAACAGGAGCTTTCTTTCCCCTATGAAGTCTATCCTGCTCATTAAAAAAAAAAAAAAGAAAATGGAATTATTTGCAAATAGAAGCAATCAAGACCCAAGATACTACTGTAGATAATGCAAGACAAAAGACAGAATTAAAAATAGAGATATGATTGAGAAATTCACATAAGAGGAAAAGAAAAAGTAATGATAAGTAAATATGAGAACTGTGTTGCTAAACATAGCATTATACACCTAGAACCCATAACCCCAGCATTCCAAGAGGCTGAGGTAGGAGATTCAAATTCAAGCCAAGCATGGACAGCTCAGCAAGACTCTGTCTCAAAATAAGAAGGACAAAATAAAAACTGATGTTTCCATTAACATAATGAAGGAAATAAAAAAAAACTTTAAAATGTTATTTCATATCTAGTATGTTAACAGAAACATTAAGGCTAACACAACCATTGGTTTTGTAAAGCAATGCAAACATGTCTGATGAATTTGTATCTTCCTCCACACCAGCCAGCAATCTTACAAGTGAAAGAAGTGGAAGGGGAGCGCATTCATGGCCCTGACGTTCTACTCCTACGGACATAACCTAACAAACTCACAACAGAACTTGAGGAAGCGTGAGGTTTGTTCAGCACTTGAAGAAGCTCACTGTGCCGTCCATCACTGTGAAAAACTGGAAGCAATCTACATACCTACAACAGAAGAAAGGCTGAATTGTTTTATATCCACACAAGGGATATTTCTTGGCAGTAAAAAGTGAGAAAACTATAGCTGTGCAGCTGAATCTCAAAAACATACTATTAAAATGAGGAAAAAGTAAGTGTAGGAGCATAAACACAGCATTTAACCATTAAATAAAGTTTTTGGTGTTTGTGTGTGTGTATGTGTGTATGTGTATGTATGTGTGTTTTGTTTGTTTTAATTTTAGGGAAGTGTCTACAGGGTGTTCAGGGTCTCATTACTAGATCAGACTCACAGTGATCCACCTGTTTACAGCCTCCCAAGAGCTGAATCACAGGCGTGTGCCACCATGCCCAGTCTCAACTTCTGTCTCAGCACACCCTGGGGGCAGAGTCAGCATGGCAGGCCTGGGGATTGAACCCCTGACCCCTGCACCTGCTTGTAGGCGCTTTAATTCACTGAGCTATTTGGCAGGCCCCAAAGTTTAGAAGGATTTTTTTTTGGGGGGGGGGAGGGAGGGCTAGCTGGCTGAGGCTGCCTTAGGGGTGGGTCTGATAAGGCACTTGGAAATGGAAATCAAACCACAGTCCCCTGCGCCTGACTGGGTTTGCCAGTGCAGGCGCTTAAACAACTGAACTAACCCACAAGACCCCAAATAAAGTTTTAAAATATGGTAAACAATAATGTATAATATTAATTGATATACACAATGTTTTTTAAAAGGATAAATAAAAGGGAGGATAACAATGAATTCAAGATAGGAATTGCTACTGTTTCATTGTTATTTCTTTGTTATTAAAATTAATAAAATTTTAAAAATAAAATAAAAGGACTTATTTCTAAAGAAAAAATAAGGAAATGAAAACAAGTAGTATCAAGTCAATTTAAATTATGTATATTTTCCCCTAATCTGGGTAGCAGATAGCTACATGATCTTTACCAGTATGTCCATATGCCTAACATATTTCCAGTCATCATTAATTGTGTTATGTCAACCTGACTTGAGTAAGGACCACCTAGCAAATTAGCAGAGCTCTGAGTGCCTCTGTGGATGACTGACATGTAGGCCAGCAAACTAAGGGGAGGAGACCCACCCCAGGTGTGGGTGGCACCAACCAATAGCTTTGCAGCTTAGACTGAAAAAGGCAAGACAAACAAAGTCTGGCACTTTTCTTTGAAGGAGCTCTGGTCTTCCTTCGTCTTTGGATGTTCGTTTTCTGTTCCGTTGGGCTTCCAGTAAAGACTCTTTAGCCTTCCAAGGCAGACCTTTGAGTTTTTCACCACAGACTCATAAAGTCTCTGCAGTGATATTCCAGATCTTTGACTGGCTTCTCCAGCCCTCCAGCATACAGAATCTAGCAGATTTTTATTGGAACTCTTCTGCTTCCAAACTTGTAAGCCTACCCACTAAATTCTTTATATACCATAGTCACATAATGTGTATATGTGCTAAATAAACATACATATATATTAGATTAAGTCTATACCCCTACCAAATCCTAAAACAAACACATGTCAAAGAGCCTAATCAAAGTTCAACTGTTAAAGTTACACTGGAAGATGCTGGTTCAACGTAAGAGAAGAGTTCTCTGATCAACAAAGTCATCTCTACATAAAATACGCTGATATACAAAGTGCAAATGTTTCAGTCACTACCAAAGTTTAGAAGCAGATGCCCCTCCATAGATGATGCTACATAGCAAAGGACCATCAATGTTCTTTATACAACTATGTCCCCGAAGCAGAGCTGATGCTTAGAAAGAACTTGATTAATAATGTTAACTAATGAAATTTTAACAACATTAACTAATGGTCTCTTTAAGCGCTAGCAGCAGAAAATTGAAATGAATGAAAGATAACCCTAACAGCTAGTAATAATTAAGAATATCAATTTATATTCATCAACAAGGATTACACTTAATGAACAGGAAGAGAACTCACTGCAGAAGAGAAAGCAATGCTAACTACAGTAATCAGAGGAGCCATGGTTATTGGACTCAAAGACCAATCCAATAAATCCCACTAGCCAATCAGCCTCTAAAACATGCTTTCCAGTTTGCTTGCATTATTCAATACTCACAGATACCGTTCCAGGACTAGTTTTATCCTGTTGCATCAATTTGAAAAACTGAAGCTAAGGCTGGGAGTAGAGTTCCCTGGTAGAACACTGGCCTAGCATCTGTGAGTCTTCGGGTTCAATTCCAGTACCAGAAAAGAAAAGAAGTGAAGGAAAAGGGAAGAGGGGAGAGGAGAGAGGAGGATGCTGTAATAAAAATGCTATAGGCTTTGTGGCATAAATAACAGGACTCTCTTTCTCATAGCTCTGAAGGAAACCCCAGAGTGAGGTGCCAGCCAATCCATTTTCAAATGAAGACTTTCTCCCTGGCTTGCAGATGGCTGCCTTCTTACAGCACACTCACAGATGGCTTCCTTCTGGGTCTCACCTATCAAGGGCACCAATCCCATTCACGGGAGTTTGCTCTTCATAACTTCCCAAAGGCTCCACTCCTAACGCCAGTACACTGGGGACTAGAGCTAACCATGTGAATTTTATGAGACATTGAGTTCATAGCATCCTATCTCTAAGTCACTAATAAATTATCCACTAGGAAACTTGAAGAAGGTATGACACCCTCACCTTGGAATTACCAACAATTACATGAACTGTACCATGAAAAAAAGAAAGAAATAGATGTGCAACTCAGAGTCATGACACAAAATCCCTGCTGAAATCTCTCAGTGGAGCGTGAATGACTTGGGTGACACATGGAGTTAACTCCATGCACAGCCCCAGATGTCTCTCTTAGGCAACTGGGCCATGCTCCAAGAAGCACTGTAGAAGATGACCTGTAGTTACTTGGAGTTGGATTTACAGCCCCAAGGGATGAGATACCTGCCCACCTCCACCCACATTTGGCAGACCATAGTTTGGAAAGAGCCATTAACCAGCAGAAAGCTTGCATACTCTATTCTGAAACCCAAATCAGCTTTCTGACGTTGAACAAACTGCCAAAGTTATTTAAGCCTGTGTGTCAACTAGTATAAAGTTAGAGAGAGAGAGACAGAGAGAGAGAGAGCCTCTAAATATCCAAGAATCTGCCACATGTTCACCTCAGGCTCAGGACAAGCCAGGAAAAGGCCTGCAGATCAGTTCAGATGCTCAGTGAATGTTTATTAAGCCATCTATCCATCAACAAGACTGTGTTTATGGTTAGCCCTAACAAGCATGATTAGGGGCTGGTTCTCTAATTCTGTTTTATGGGTTTTGTGTGCTCCAGAGAAAGAATAAATCAAGCAGGAGTTAACCACATCTGACTCAGCACACACCATCAACATTTCAATGAGACCACAGTCAAACACAGGCAAATATCACACTTCCCAGCAGTTCATCTACTGTCCTGGTGGAAGATTATAGTTGATGGAATTCTGAGCACGGGATCAGAGAACCAACCCCTGTTTATGATGCTATGAAGTCTACTCCACAAGACAGCCAGGTCCAGTCTCTAGGTAAGGCAAGAATAAGGAAAAGCCCTCTTTCCTTCCCAACAGGTAACAACCCAGTCTCCCCTATCTACTAAGAGTCCTGCTATTATGTGTCATGTGTATAGTCTCTCGTACATATGCACACTGACATAACTGGTTTTGAGGGAGGCTAGGAAGATTATAGAAAAACACTTTACACCTAAGGAGTTTGTAATAAGCCACAATTTAACTGGACTACCAGAGGGAATCTTAGAAGTCATCTTTTTTGTTTGTTTTTCATTTATTTGGTACAAGGTCTCATTACACAGCTTGGACTCATAGTGATATTCCTGTTTTCAGCCTCCCGAGCCCTG
This sequence comes from Capromys pilorides, assembly GCA_004027915.1. Taxonomy (NCBI): domain Eukaryota; kingdom Metazoa; phylum Chordata; class Mammalia; order Rodentia; family Capromyidae; genus Capromys; species Capromys pilorides. The sequence continues at coordinate 20,329 of PVKN010002437.1, read as the reverse complement.
GGATTACAGGCGTGTGCCACCATAATTGCCACCGGTTGGCCTGCTTTCAGTGGCCAACTCAGCACACCCAAGGGCAGGGGCAGCGTGGCATATAGTGCCAGCGATTGAACCCCAGTCCCTATTTTTGCCTAAGCAGGTGCTTAGTCCACTCAGCTGTATCACCAGCCTAGAAGTCATCTTCTTAATAGCAATCCTCAAAAACACAAATCGTAGAAGACAGAAAATTATTACATGGGTCTTGTTCATGTTGAATAATTACCTTCTAATATTTTAAAAAATGTCCATGATATCTCTTCCTCTAATCTGTGCACAGCCTGAGGGGCAGATAAAACACTTAACATGGCTACCTAGCACTCTCACCTCCAAGAATACTGTCTCCACATGGAGAGTACTTTGATCTCATTTACTGCATGAATAATTTTGGAATGTTTGCAGGATACACCAGCATTGCATTGTACCATATTTACCTCACATGATCTTTAGAGACATCACTTCTTGTTCAAGGTTGTGCCACCAATACCTAGCAAAGCACCAGGCTTGTCACAGTACTCAAGAAGTCCTAGCTGGCTACATGGATGAAATTCTCTTCCACAGTCCTTTTATTTCTACACATTTCCATTTATCTTCTGCTTAGAAGGAAGAGATATTTTTTATTAGAAACTGTTCTGAGAGCTAGCATGCACCATACCAGGGACTTTGGACTTCCACCTTGATGAACTAAAAGATGTTACGACATTTAGCAGCTACAACCTAAATCCTCTATCTGCAATGCTGTGGAAAGAATTTCAAAATGCACACCCCACACACAGTGAACACGCTGATCTCATTGTTCTGACCACTTTCAGAAACAGTTCTGCAAGTCTTCTCGAATACGTGCCTGTAGATTCATTACCATGGCACCCTGATGTCCTCAACAGATTCAAAATGTTTACCTTGCATTGTCATTTTGACTTTGGAGAAGAGCCAGAAGTCACTCAGTGCCAAATACAGTGAATAACGTGGGTGAGGATGCAATGTCACGCTTTGGGGGGGGGGGGGGTTTGCCACAAACTGCCTTAAAAATGGGCCAGCAGGATAGCTCAGTGGACTAAGTGCCTGCTTAGGCAAGTGGAGGGACCACAGTTCAATCTCGTGTGTCTACCTATAATCCCAGTGCTGGGGAAGCCAAAAACAAGAGGATCACTAGGAGCCCAAGCTGTGTAGTGAGACCCTATAACAACTAAATAGAGAAAGAAAGAAAGAAAGAAAGAAAGAAAGAAAGAAAGAAAGAAAGAAAGAAAGAAAGAAGCCTGCGAGATGGCTCAGCTGTCTAAAGCACCTGCTTAGGCAAGCTTAGGCAACTGCAGGCACCATGGTTTGATCCCTGGTACCACGTGCTGCCTCAGCCCCACCCCCAGGTCAGGCTGAGCGGGCCAAAGAAGGAAAAGGGCCAGGGAGATAGCTACGTGGCACAAGTGCCTGCCTGGCAAGTGCAAGGTCATGAGTTCAAACACTGGTCCCACCAAAAAAAAAAAAAAAAAAAAAAAAAAAGAAGGCAGGCAGACAAAGAAAAGAAATTGCCAAACTGCCATAGATGGTTTGAAGGAACTTAAGACCAAGCAAAATAATCAAAGCATTTGAGAAAAAGCAGAACAACAAAGACTGGGAGAAGGAAGCAAAAGAAAAGAGAGCCATAGCCAACATCTTGGAGCAGTGTTCTTCTCTGAAGGCTGACACATCTGTTTTTCTATCCATCTTTTCTCTCCTGATGAGAAGCAGAATAAGGGCCGCTTGTGCCCCTAAGTGTAAGAGGGCTGGGATCAGCACTCGACTCCCCCAGGCACCTCATCCAGAAAGACTTTCCACACTGCACTTCTCAGGACTTATGGCATATAATTTAGCACTCAACATGGTCTGGTTGGTGACTTTGTTCACCTTTTCCTGTATCTGTGCCAGTTTTCCAAACAGATACATTCAATGCATGTATATCAAACCCAAGTCATGCTTCAGGCAGTGGGTACATAAACATGAATTACTACCCCTTTGGCCAATGAAACATGACCAGCAGGAGAGAACAGTTCTTGAAATGCATAAATATCAATTCATTAAATCATCTTCCCTGACTGTTATTCAGCAAGAAATACTTCCCTTTCTCAGAAATGTTGACAAACACTAGATTTATCACTCAGTGGGGTGTAAAATACAATGGGACTGACAAAGCCTAGTCACCAGGTTCTGTTCTTTGTTCTGCCATGGGAGAGCTGTGACCCTGCTGCTGAAATCCTCCATCTGCCCCTTAATTATTCCCCACAAGTATCAAATCATGTGTGCCTCAATTTTAAGAAAACTTACTGGCTGAAACACTGAACATCTTAAAACAAAAGAGCAAACACCCTTCAATTTACTCTATAAAAATCCTGCTTCATAATAGTCTGTTTACTCATTATCAGCAGGGAGGCAGGGGCTGAGAGACTGAATGGGGCACAGAGGGGTACTGGGCTGGCTGTGGTGCCCATCCTACCCCTGTGGCACCAATAGCCTTGCTCTCATCTCTCTGGACTTCACGCCCCTCATCTACAACACAACAGATGTGGACCCAGGACCCACACCTGAGGGGTGATCTCTGAGCCCCTTCCTAGTCTTCCCTTGGGCTCTGCAGACCCTGGGCCCGGCCCTGGGAAGCCCCGTCCTGATCACTCCTTGCCCACACTCTGGCTAGCAGATCAATTGGAGCAGACAGTGGGAACCCAGCAAGGCTGCACAGCGCTCTGTGAGGTCCTGGGCTGTGTGAAGTGTCCTTTGCCTGAGAGGCGTGGGAGGCGGGAGCCTGTGATCCTCCTCCCCTTACTTGCTCACCAATGTGTTGCTCAGATGTGTCTTACCTAGATGCAGAATTATTCATTACTTGTTTTAAACCTCAAATATTTACATTTGCTGCTTCACAGGAGGAAAAAACTTAAAATCTCAGTTAACCATTTTCCATTTTGCAGTGAAAATAATAAGCTGAATCTCAGTCTTAAGAAAATTGTGGTACTACATGTACTGGGTACAAGGCTTATAGAAAAGTAAATGAGACAATCAAATAGTAAAACAAAAAACGCATGGAAAACATTCAGCAAAATTTCATGACAAGGGATTCCCAGAAGCCCAAGATTCAAGCAGTTGAGGACAAGCTACAGGCAGACAGCATGGTACTGTGCTGTTATGGTTTATATCTGGATGTTCCCACAAGCCTAATACCCGCAGAGGTGGCGATTTTGGAAGGTGACTGGATTATGGGCTTAGGAGATGAGGTCTGGTCAGAACAACCAGGTCACTGGGAGGGCCTCCCTTGGTGGCTCCTCCTCTCCTCCCGCTTCCTGGCCACCATGAGGTACGCAGCATCCCTGGGCCCAAGCCCTTCCTCTCCGTGCCACTCTGCCTCGAAGCCAGCTCTACACGCTGAAGCCGCTGCAATGTGTGAGCCAGCATGAACCCTTCCTCTTTAACCTGTGGGTGCCAAGTGTTGTGTCTCAGTAGTCAGAAAGTGATGAAGACGCATGTCTTGTGGAGTAAAGCAAAAGGGGGCCAGCTGAGGGCAGGGGCTCAGTGTAGGGTGCTTGCCTAGCTCATACAAGGTCCTAGGTTCTATCCTCAGCCTGACAAAATGCAAAAGAGAGGCCAGGGAAGCATAGGTTCATGTGAAGGATCTGCAAGAGGAAAACACTCAAGAGCCAAGCAGGGACATTGAGACACACAGCTGCCAATGCACCTGCAGAGATCCACTGTCACCCCATTTTTTAATCAACATGAAAATGACAGAATAGAGGGCCTAGGAAGTGAGAAAAGCTCCATTAAACTCCTTCTAAACATCAGGAAAACTAATTTTCTGTAAAAAATTAACAGAAAATTAACAAATCCATTAACATTTCTGTAAGAAAACAAGATAGGCTGGCAAGATAGCTCAGCAGTCTAAAGCGCCTACTTAGGCAAACACAAGGACCATGGTTCTATCTCTGGCACCACATGCTATGCCAGCCCCACCCCCAGGGCAGGCTGAGCCAGCCACAACATAAATAAATAAATAAAGTTTAAAAAAAAAGCATGAGGCTTAAAAAAAAAAAAAAAAGGAAAGAAAGAAAACAAGATAATAAAGGGTAAAATATCACTCCTAGAGATCTGCAACAAAGAACACATACCAAAAAGATGCTTGGGGGAGGGGATGGGCACTAGGGACTGAACACTGAATACACAGGGCCTCACTGACCTATATCACCCACTATTTTATTTTATTTTACTTTATTTTATTTTATTTTGAAACAAGGTTTGCTAAGTTGTTAAATTGCACAGGCTGGGCTCAAACTTCCAATACTTTCACTTCAGGTTTTTAGAGTGCTGTGATTGTAGGCATACATCCCCACATGAGGAGAGAACATATTTTTAAAAAAGATTTAAAATACAGTATATTTCAAAATAACCTATAAATATTTTAAACCATGCAAGACATGAAAGAAGTACATAAATTATAATTCGAAGAATTCAGAAATGAAGTCACAGAACTTTTAAAAATGGAAGCATGAAAATTATTTTAGAAATAAAAATTCAGAACCAGGAGTAGTTAAGTGCGAGAACACAGGCCGACCACGTGCCAAGTCCTGGGTTTCAGCCCCAGTACAAAAAAAAAAAAAGTGAAGAAATGAGACTAAACTGGGAGAAACACAAGAAAAAGCAAATTAATGGATATATGAAACTTAGGGAAAAAAATTATACGAAAAAGAAGTATAAAAAGTAATTAAAGGGATTTCAAAGTAATAAACATTAAAAATAGACAAAAAAAAAAAAAACTATGCACAAATAAGAATTCTTAAACCACAAAACCAATGCAAGGAATAAAACTAAAAATATTCACAAACTTCACTAACGTCAGAACTTTCACAATTTGTAAAATGTGTGTGTGTGTGTGTGTGTGTGTGTGTGTGTGTGTGATGTATTTAGTATATAAGGTCTACAGGGTCTCACTACACAGTTTGGATTCATAGTGATCCTCCTGTTTTGAGCCTCCCAAGTGCTGGGATTACAGATGCACACCACCATGCCCAGTCTCAGTGGCAGTCTCAGCCTGCCCCAGGGGCAGGGCCTGCTCAGCACTTGAGGATGAAACCATGGTCCCTGCGCCTACCTAAAGCAGGCACTTTAGTCCTTAGTCCACTGAGCTATCTGGCTGGCCTTGTGAAAAATATTTTCAACCTCAAATTGAAAAAGTATATTGTGCACCTGAGATATTAACTCAAAAAACAACAACAAGATATACTTTGGTATAGCTAGTAGACTTGCCAGGCGTGGTGCTGCATGCCTGTAATCCCAGCACTCGAAAAGCTGAGGTAGCAAGATCACTGCAAGTTCGAGACCAGCCTGGGCTACAATGTGAGTGCAAAGCCAGCATGAACTGCCTAGCAAGACCATGTTTCAAAAAAGACTAAATAAATAAATAAATCTACACTTTAAAATAAATATAATTTGGGTATATATATATATATTATACCCAAATTATATATGCCAGCTCAGCCTGCCCTGGGGGTGGGGCTGGCACAGTATGTGGTGTTGGGGATTGAACCCAAACCTGCGGTTGCCTAAGCTTGCCTAAGCAGGAGCTTTAGACCACTGAGCCATCTCATTGGCCATGGGCATCTAAGTTCTTAATGATAACAGCAAGAAAAAGAAACTACATGGAGATTTTGATGAGATTTATAACAAGCTCTATGCCAGAAGGACAAATAATAATATTTAAGATAAAAAATGTAGAAACCAAGGATTTGATTGCCTACAATTCTGACCTTTTACATAGACAGCACAGATGAGAGTTTACAAATACACAAAAGAAAAGAAAAGAAATAAAATCAAAGAAATACCCCAATGAGCACTTCTTATTGATAAAAGAAAATTGTGGATGATCAAAATAAACTGGGGATACAAATAGAAGCTTTAGAAATACTAAATATGGGCCGGCGAGATGGTTCAGTGGTCTAAAGCGCCTACTTAGGAAAGCTCAGGCAACTGCTGAGACTGCAGTTCGATCCCCGGCACCACATGCTGTGCCAGCCCCACCACCAGGGCAGGCTGAGCCAGCCACAAAATAAATAAATAAAGAAACAAACAAACACAACAAGCAAAAATAAATAAATAAATAAAATTTAAAAAAAAAAGAAATACTAAATATGAGGCCAAAAACTAGCTCAGCAGACTAAGCACCTGCTTTGGCAAGTACAGAGATCAGGGTTCAATGCCCTGCCCCCAGGGCATGCTGAGCCAGTGACTGAGTCTGAGCCTGGTGTCACACCCCTGTTACGCCAAACCTGGGAAGACTAAAAAACAGAAGGATCACTATGAGTCTGCACTGTGTAGCGAGACCCTGTACCAAATATATAAAAAATGAAGAGAAAAAAAGTACAAAATATGTAGTTACTGAAGGACTAAGTGAAGATGAAAAGGTAACTATCTCAGCGAGCAATGATTAGATGGTTACATTATGAGAATCTATTTCTCATCTCTCTGACTGCTAGCGGCTGCCGACCTTTCTTGGTTTGTGGCTGCGTGTCTTCAATCTCTGTCTCCATGGTTCCACTTAGTCCATCTGTAGTGTCCCTCACCCTCCCTCTTCTTATGATTTCGCTTTAGGCCCACTCAGATAATCCAGGACAATATCCTCTTCTCAAGTATCCTAATGTTATTTCATATAAGATATGATAGAAAAATATAGTGAATACCTATTTTTTAAAAAAGTGTATTACAGTAAAGAATATTCTTACTAATGCCCATTCAAAATATGCCATCCCTTAAAATACACTTATCCCATCACTCTTGCCACTTTCTGCAGCAATTCTGCAAATCCTCTTTTGTGAGTGTCTTCAGTAGTATTGTCCTGGCTGCTCCAACACTGTGAATCAATTGAAAGCGGTTTGCCTTTCCTAATCATTTTGACTGTGGGGAAGAGCCAGAAGTTACAAGGCACCAGACCCAATGAATAAGGTGGATAAACACGCGCCATAACATTTTTATTTGACTGAAACTGCCATAGCGCAGTCTATGTGTGACCCAAAGCGCTGTCACCACGAACAAGGAAACCATCTGCCCACAGGAAAGAGGACTTCTAGAATTGCTTCAGAAAGTGTCAAGAACAATGGAATAAGTATGTTGGAAGCAAGAGGAAGTATCTTGAGGAGGTTAATGGCAGTATGTCTTTTACTATAATAAGGATTTTTTAAAATTTAAACATTCACCATATTGCTGATCACTCATAGGCAGAGATTTTGCCACGCAAAGTAAGAGCAACAGGCTCCAGAAACTAAAGCATGGATATCTCTTAAAGGACCATTATTCAGCCTACAACAATGACATAATGTGTTAGCCAGATTTCCTTTATGGTAATAAATAATTGAGATAGTCAATTCATTAAGGTAAAATCTCTATTTTGGTCCATGGCCTTGGAGGCTTCTATCCATGCTGGTTGGCCTCATGCTCTTGGACCTGTGTTGAGGTAGCACTTGCCGGCAGGAACCTGTGGCACAGCAACAGTCAAGGTCACCCTCAGGGTCTGAGGTTTCATAGCCATTACGAATGACACAGTCACTACCTGAACCTGGAAGTTCATGACCAACCGACTTCTTCAAAGGAAACAAATGGCCATTGATGTCCTTCACCTTGGGAAAGCAATAGTACCTAAGACAGAAATTCAGGAAAAACTCACCAAAATGTATAAGACCACACCAGATGTCATTTTTGTGTTTGGATTCAGAACTCATTTTGGTGGTGGCAGGATGACTGGCTTTGGCATGAATGATTCCCTGGATTATGCGAAGAAAAATGAGCCCAAACATAGACTTGCAAGACACGGCCTGTATGAGAAGAAAAAGACCTCAAGAAAGCAGTGGAAAAAATGCAAGAACAGAATGAAGAAAGTCAGGGGCACCGCAAAGGCCAACGTTGGTGCTGGCAAAAAGTGAGCTGGAGATTGGAGAACAGCCGCAGGAATAGATTCTGCAATGCTTGTCTGCAGTGACTGTGACTTTTTTCACGAAAAGATTTAATAAACTGTAGAACCTTAAAAAAAAATCACCCTCAGAGGACACATCGCAGAACTCTAGTTCCCCTATAAGGCACCACCTCTCCAAGGTTCCACAATCTCCCTAAAGTGACACCTAGGGAACAAGCTTACAACCCCTGGGAAGACATTCCTGATCCATACTATAGTATTAGTTTCTAAAGGGTAGAAGCTGCAGCTGGCATGTGCAGAACCATTTTGAACTGCTTTCAGTAATTATAATTGGTGCTGGTCTTAGTAGTGTTTTTCCAAGAAATGTGTCTATGCATTGTGGGATAAAGCAAATGAATAACTAGGAGACATTCGAGTCTACCATTCTCCATATACTTGATAACCAAAATTATTGGAATGAAAGAAAAAAACAGATGAGATTCAAAACGATATAAAATTTCTAGTCTCAGGGATTGGGGAGATAGCTCAGTCAAATAAGCACTTGCCTGGCAAGTGCAAGGGCCTGAGTTCAATCCCAAGTTCTGCGAAAGAAAGCAAGCAAGCAAGCAAGCAAGCAAGCAAGCAAGAAAGAATTTCTAGTCTCGAATTGTATTTGGAATATCAGTATAAATTCACAAATACGTTTATATCTACCAGTCATTCTCACTCTTTTCCTGTGTAGATTCCCAGCTCTGTCCCTGAGAAAAATTCATAAACAACAGCCAACCCAGGAACAAGTAGCATCCCTGGAGTCCAGGTGTGGCTTCTGAAAGACTATTTTTGCATTACAAGACAGTATGTCTCCCTGGAGAATTGGCTGATTCCAAGTCCTGGACAGAAAGCATAGAAAAAGTATAAGAATGGTGGATTAGAAGGAGAACAGCAAGAGAGAACTAGAGATAGGGAGAGTGATAGGAGAAAACCTCTAAGCCTAGACAACAAGTCAGCTACCAGGCTGTATGTTTTCATTAATGTCCAGAGGCATACGCAAGCTCCTGGGTTTGATTCCAACATTCTCTCTCTCTCTCTCTCTCTCTCTCTCTCTCTCTCTCTCTCTCTCTCTCTCACACACACACACACACACACACACACACACATGGCACTCACACAAGCACGCACACACAGGAAAGAAAGCCCTTTCCTTCACAGGAAAAGGAAGGCAGTGCTGCTGAGCCCTAGTCACACACAAGCGTGCACACACGCACAGCACAGGAAGGCACCTGCCATTGGCATCCAGCCAAAACTTCACAGGACGAGGGGGAGCTCTGACTCCAAACTGAATATTCCTGCTCCAGTGAGGAAACCGTCCACACTGCACAGGAAACCACCAGGGCCCATGGCCTGCTGCCATTGCACGTTCCCAGAGAACCTCCTCTTCAGGATTTGTCTCCCTCCTAACTGTTGCCCTCTTACCTGCACAAACAAGTACTACAACCAGTAACCCACCCAATCAGAACCTCATTGTAAGCCCATAAATAAGGAATTGGGTCTAATTAATCAGGTTTGACAACCTAAATAACTTACATCTGCCCATTAATATCATTATTCTATGTGTACATCAGCAGTGTTCTAGATCCACACTGCAATTGCCTGGAAGCTTTTAAACTTACAATGCTTGTAGGACCCCAGGACAGAAAAAGGGACAAAGACCCCGAAAGGCAGTGAGCATCCATACCCTGTTCAGCTTTCTAGACGATTTTAGATCGTAGCAGGGTCACAGGTATTATTACACCAAATGCAGTTTCTGAGGCAACAAGGGCAAGGGCAGGCTCTCATGCAGTGAGCAGGAAAAGCCATCCCTTAAGGCCAAGAGCCTGGCCCTGGCGTTGCCAAGCACACACGGGGCCTCTGCTTGCTTGGATTTCTCAAAATCCAACATCAGAGCTTAGTCTTTCTTCTCTTTTGCCTTTTTTGCAGTACTTGACCCTGTAGTTCTGCTGCTCTTCAAAACCATTCTATTCTGGCTGCAACAGGACAGAACTGATGACTAAGACTTTAAAAGTCTTTTTTCATGCAGCAGCAAAAGGTGTAAACATTTGAGAGCATAAGACAAGTTCTGAATAAATTCTGCTTCTGTGTACTTGACCTGAGCAACACATTGATGATTAGTAAGGGGAGGAGGATCACAAGCTCCCGCCTCCCACGCCTCTCAGGCAAAGGACACTTCACACAGTCCAGGACCTCGCAGAGCACAAAGCAGCCTTGCTGGGTTCCCACTGTCTGCTTTAATTGATCTGCCAGCCAGCATACTGGCCAGGAGTGATTAGGATGGGGCTTCCCAGGGCCAGGTCCAGGGTCTGCAGAGCCCAAGGGAAGACTAGGAAGGGGCTCAGAGATCACCCCCCAGGTGTGGGTCCTGGGTCTACATCTGTTGTGTTGTAGATGAGGGGCATGAAGTCCAGAGAGATGAGAGCAAGCTGTTGGTGCCACAGGGGTAGGATGAGCACCACAGCCAGCCCAGTACCCCTTTGTGCCCCATTCAGTCTCTCAGCCCCTGCCTCCATGCTGGTAATAAGAAAGCAGATGATTATGAAGTTTAAAAAAAAAGTACATTGGCATCAGGGGGGTTGCATCCTTCCCATACAGCCTATCCAGCGCATCACTTCTCCCTTACTAGAGGCGAGTCAGCAACCTCAAGTGTGTGCTTTTGATGTATTTTTAATGAAAAACAACTTCAAACGACTACTGGAAAGAGGAAATCAGGACTCGCTAAGTAGCGTCACTGTCCTGAGACATCAGGCACTCACTGGGAGCAGCAATGTTGAGCTTGAGCTCACACAACTACTGAATCCCAGCCACCCCAACATGTCTTTGCTGAGCAGCTACTGCATGCCAACACTATAGAATATACAAAAGTCCAAACACCTCCCATGGGGGTCTATGCTAGGCAAGTATGGAAGCAACTAAGACTACAAGCCCAAAGCTGCCATTCCAATTCAGGAAAAACACAAAGAGCTGGCAGAGGGAGAGAGACTAGGACTGGATGGGCTAAGCCTCCTAAGTATAGAGTTGATAAACTCATCCTCCCAGGCCAAAGCTGGCTTCAGGCTACAAACTAGGTCACCTATAGAACCATGAAACCCAAACCATAAAAATCTTCACCATCTTTCCAGTGGAATGCCTGGAAAGGCAAAGTCACTCAACACCTCCCTCTCTCCAAGTTGGTTATGAAATGCAGCCACTATGTCTCTAATGAAAGAGGGCTGGGAAAAGAAAGCAGAACTACTACGCTATATTAGAGCCACTTTAGGGAGCGCACTTGAGGAAAGGCACCCGGGTAAATGCAGCAAGTAGTGAAGTAACACTCCGCAACGCCAACTTAGTCACTGGCTTACTCATCCACCTCCCAGGGCACACCTCTAAGGAGTCAGGCACTGTGCTGTGCTCAGAAGATTTGGAAGTGCATACTGGATGGTGCTTGTGTAAGGATCTCACAGGTCAGGGATAATCACTCAGGATGGGGTGGGGTGCAGGACGCCAATCATTACTACATTGCAGGTGAGTAATTTAACAGCCCAGGGATACATAGGCAGTTGCCGTCTCATGTCCCAAATAATCCCATAGCCTCAGGAACCCATAAGGGTTTGCCAGCAATGATTTACAGAATCCCATTTCTGGTATTTGCATATTTCAGTAGCATCTACTTGCAAGAAGAGATGGAGAAGGAAAGAAAGAATGACTTCCTAACCTTTCAGATTAGGGTCTACCTACAGTCATTCTTCTAGGCACTTGCTGGTATCATTGGGGCTGTGGAACACAGTCTCATGCCCATCATTTTAGCTAAACAGACTCCAAATGCTAAATGTTGTCAGCCTAATAATACACTTCCCGAACCATGAAATAAAAAAGATATCAGGAATGTTCTAAAAAAGACAGAACCCAGCTCAGGACATGAGGACATCAGTGCCACTGAGTATCTAGCCTGAGAAAAACAGCTTAGGTTGCGATACAAAGATGAGGGAAACTGAATCACCTTTCAAGGCTCATGCCATTCAGATATCAGAGTGTCCTTCAAATGAATGGTGCTTAGAGCTTTGTCATGTGAGCTGTAACAACACACTTGCATGTAAGCTGCTTGCTGCTAAGGACCATTGAAATCTCTATCTTTTCAATTGCTGATTCTTCTTCCCAGATATAGCCTGGTTCTGAGAATACCACATATGCTGCAGTGTCCTGTCCTTTATTTCTATTAACCCCTTCCATCATGTCCAAATCCACCCAGCATCACCCTGGCTCAGGTCCTTTCCGTGGTCTTTATGTGTAATCCTCAGTGTTGTCTTCTAATTCTGTATCACCTCTTACCCATCTCCTCTTCCTAATACGTACCCTGGTAGCACATATTGCTGGTCTCTACCTTGACAATGTTAAGTCTCATCTCTCAACTCTAGTATTTAAGGCTTCCTATAATTCTAGGGTTCTGGGAGACTGAGACAGGAAGGCTGCAAGTTCCAGATGTCTCTGGGCAATTTATCAACTTGTCAAGACCCTTAAGCCTATTTCTCCATTATTTTTCATTTATATATGGCTTTCTTACCACATCCTTGCCTCTTTAAAAAGCAAAGCCCTGTATATAAACCTACCCTTTCCTCACTCATACCAGAGGGCCACCTTTCCTCTCCTTTTGACTCAACCACAAGGTTGTCCACACCCTCTTTGTTAACACACAGTGTCTCCAATCTCAAAGAGCATGCCTCAGGCCTCTTGTCAGCTCAGAAGAGGAACAGCGCCCAGTTCAGCCACTGTCATCTCTGACCTGAACTGAGGTACAGGCTTCCAGAACAGTCTCTCTGTATTGACTATTGTTCTGATGTCTGCACCTTGATTCCCAAATATTGCTGCTTGATTTCATTTGATTAGAACCACCCACTGTGATTAAAACTCCCAGTCTGGCTGGGTACGGTGGCATATGTCTATAACCCAGCTACTCAGGAGACTTGAGGCAGAACTGAAAATGAAAAGCCAGCCTGTATAACTTAGCAAGACCTGTTTCAAAATTTAAAGTGCTGGGAATATAGCTGTGGCAAAGCTCCCCTGGGCTCCATCCCAAGTACCAGGGAGAAGAAAATAAAAACTACCAGTGTAGGAAGCTCCCATTTCCAAGAAGATGACAAAAATAAACTTTTCCCTTTTCCTTGTGCTAAATACAACCCTGAACTCCAGATATTATTCATGTAACAAGCATAAAGAAGTTCTGAAAGATAGAAGAAGGAAGCCCAGCTGGGGGTTCCGCACCCAGGGACAGTACAGCAGTGACTTCCTGGATGGTCTTTCTGTCTTATGTATCCCTGGCTGGCTGCTAAGGAAGCCAGAGACCAGGAAAGACAGCAGATACAGACCAAAAACAGCTGCAGGAAGCCCTGCTGCCTCTGTCAGGAAAGGGGCAGCCTAGTGGGTCAAAAATCTTTTAGACAAGAGCTCTGCTGCAGCCAAGCACCTTTTAAAAACAACAGATCTCAGTTCCACTGACCAGAAAATGTTCCAACCTCACCTCACTTCTGGTGGTACCAGAGGCAAATAGAAGCCAGGCTATTCATCTAACCCACCCAACAGGCCTCATCCCCTCCTTGTCAGCCCAGGGAAGCCCAGTGGGGAGTCAGAGTTTTCCGTACCACCCAGTGATCATAAGGTCAGAGTGGCAATAGAAGCCACATGGGGAAGGGAATGAAGCCCCCGCCGTCTCCAGCCAGGCTAGGATCATCAGGTGAGGCCCAAAGGACCACCACAACTTCCCCACCCCTGACGGTAATAATACCTCTCTCCTCTTCTGCTAGATTTAAGTATGATTTGGCCTCAGCCAGGCATGGTAGGAGGTTAAGGTAGGAGGATCAGCAGCAAGCAAGTTCCCAGCTGGCCTGGACTACATAGCAGGACCCTATTTCAAAAAAAAAAAAAGAGGAAAAAGAAGAGAACGTATGGCCTCACAGCATAATACACAAAATTTCCACAAATCACTCATAATTCCAAGAACCAGGAAAAGTTCAACACAAACGAGAAAAGAAAACCAACAGATGCCAATGTCAAGAGGACAGATATATGTGAATTACCCGACAAGGGTTTTAAAGCAGTCCTTATAAAAATCCTTCAGCAAGTAATTACAAAAGTGCCTTGATAAATAATTGCAAATGTGGTTAAAACAAATAGAAAACTAGGAGGTCTTGGCAAAGAAGGAGAAGCTATGAAAGTCGCAGAGCCCAGACTATACCCAGCAGGAACTGAATCAGAATCACTAGAAGCACTCAGCGCTGTTAGCTTTCTGTCACAAAATACCAGTCAACCAACTTAGCAGGAGGAACAGTTTGTTGGAGCTCACAGTTTCATATGGTCCAGGTGGTGGTGACCTGGCTCTGTTGCTCTGGGCCTGTGGTACCCCAATACTCACCATAAGAATATGTGCCAGAGAAGGTGTGCTCAGTTCATTATGGTCAAGAAACAGAAAGGGAGGAAGAGGCTGGGGCCTCAATATCCTTTCCTTCCAAGGATGCATCCCCAATAATAACTTCCATGCTCCTGACCCCACCTCCAAATGGTTCTGTATCTCGCAGTAATGTCACAGGGGCTGTCAGCCAAACCTTCAACGCAAGGGCCTCTGAGGGACATGCAAGACCCAAATAATCGCATCGGCTATGAATGTTTTTCTAACTTCCCAGAGATTCCAATGAGCAGCCAAGTCTGTGAACCAGGACTCTATAGCCATGGTGCACAACTCAAATGTCTATCAGAGTTACCTGAAACACTTCAGCAGCCCACAGAGAGCCCGGTCGTACACCACTTCCACAAGCCTGAACCTGCAGGGTGTAGTTTTTGAGAGGTTCCGGGTAAGTGTGATATGTGCCAAAGGTTGAAAACAGCTGCTTAATTAATAAATGCATCTGCAGGTGACTTCCTTCATTTGTGGAAACTGTAAGACCCATGAGGAGAGAGAGTTGCATTTAAGTCACCTTCAAAAAGGAGGCAAAGTTTTCACCTATTTTTGGACATTGTTATCCAGAACCTGTGTTTAACCTGGGCTGCCAAATTAAGAAAAGAAAATCCACATGCATCAAAGAGCCAGTTTGAAAGTGTAGTTACAGTAAGGTTATATGCGTTTATGGGAAATAGCACAGGAGCGAGATAATATGTTATCTGTCACTTGGCCCGTGGGAAACATTAATCTTCTTCTGGAGGGAAAAAAAAAAAAAGAGGAAAAAATGCTTCCACATGAGTGCCTCTTCGTGTCTAGAAAGACCAAAGTTGAGAAAGAGGAGTTTATAATCAGGAGAGAAAAAAGAATACAGGCACGGAGCTTTGCGCCAGGCACCGTGGCCTGAGGTTTCCACCCCCAGGGCAGCATCTCCTGGTGGGAGGGTGCTCAGTGCTATACTCAGGGGGCCAGGCCTCAGAAGTGCACAGAAGTACAGCCCAGAACCTGGGCTGGGAGAGGCAGAGAAGAGGGAGTTCAGGTCAAGGGGGAATGGAATGCCAGCTGCAGGCAGGAAGTACATAGGCCAGAGGCCAGCAAGGCAGGACACTCCTGGGGGAGGGAGCCTCCCCTGCTCCTCTCCTGCCCTCTTTCCCGTGCTCCAGTTGTACACTGATCCAGTTGCCCTACCTGCCACAGAGCCTAATGAGGTCAGGCTCTGCCTAGCTCCTGTCATGCTAAGACCACCACCTTTAACAGATGATTTACCTATTCAGTCCAACCCAGGAAGACAGGCGCTGGCACCCTAACATGGGGCCCCTGTGAAGACTAAGTTAGTGAGATATAAAAAATGCTTAGAGGGGCCGGCGAGATGGTTCAGTGGTCTAAAGCGCCTGCTTACGAGGGCTCAGGCAACTGCGGGGACTGCAGTTCGATCCCCGGCACCACATGCTGCGCCAGCGCCACCACCGGGGCAGGCTGAGCCAGCCACAAAATGAATGAATAAAGAAACAAACAAACACAACAAGCAAACAAATAAATAAATAAAATTAAAAAAAAAAAAATGCTTAGAACGATGCACAGAGCATGCTGAGGACTGACAGGGTACGCAGCACGGAGCTAAGAGCAGACGTCCTGAGCTGCACAGCCTGAGTTCGACTCTGGATCAGCCCAATATGAGATCCAGATTCTGAGCAAGTTACCATGCCTCACTTGGACCTGAAAAGCTGCGGGACTGATAGTGCCTTATCTCAGATGGCTCTTGGGAGGATTTGATTAATCATTTCACAGGGTGTGGCATGGTGCCAAGAACATAGTTCATGCTTTTTAAGTGACAGTGACTATTATGTCAGCTTTTGATGATGTGGCCAGCACAAAGTTAATATGTGAGGAATTACTTAGCCTTTGAGGTGTCTGCGGCTGGGCTAAGGGGACAAGAGGCAGGCATGCAGAGAACCAGGAGAGCCGAATAGCACAGAGCAAAGGACACACCGAATGCCTGCAATCACACAAACAATCTTTCTCTCTAATGTGTTTTCTGACCTAGCTCCTCCTCTCCCTCCCCCAACACATGAACAGAGAATGAGAGGGTGTGAGGCAGGGAGAAAGCACAAGAGCATGCATGGAGTTCAGTTCTTCTAAGTAGAGAGTGCGCTCAGCGGTGAGAGCCTCCTCCTTCACAGCCCAAACGCTCCTTGGTAGAGATTCCTTCCCACTCTCACTCAACAGCCAAAGCTGTTCATTTAAAACAATTTCCCCCTGGAAAGCACTGTGGCTCCAGGGAGGGGTAGCCACTGTCCTCAGTTCTCATGAAGGGACCCTGAGAGGATAAGACACACAAGTCTCACTGCAGAAAACCAAATGGGGTGGACTTAAGGGGCAAATAAGGAACCCTAAAACATCTCCCGGCACTCTCTGGCCACTGAACTTACTGCAAGTTCCTTTCAAAATAACTTTGCAACCAGCTGCTTTGCTTAAAAGTAAACATAATGCTGAACACAAAAATGAAAAAGGAAAAGCAAGCATCACAAGGTATTAATTAATCCCATGATGCAAGATTCCTTCTGCTTAGATTACCTCTGCTTAGAGAAATATTTATCCAAGAAATGCAGACAAAGACAAGTGAAGACAGACAACACACTGTACGTCATAAGAGCCTGTGATTTTTTTTTAAATCCTAACAAGGATTAAACGGCTGGAACAAATGTGATGGGGGCATGCACCAGAAGGGGGTTAACCCTTTTTTATTCCTTTCCAGGGAGGCTGACAGCTATTTTAAGCTGACAGAGTATTCATGCTGTCTGATGTGCAACTTTAGGAATCAGACTAATACTGCAGCAACTTGTTCTAAGCAGGCATGCATAAGGAAGCTAATGTAAAACCCAGCCTTCAATATACAAAAGAACGCAGTATGAGTGTTCTGTAGCTTAAAACCATGCATGGATGAGACAATGGCAATCTGTAGAACCAAACAACAACAACAACAAAAAAAAAAACAGAAACAGCAGCCCATCCTGGGCCAGGCACTGTGCACGGCCAGCTGCGCACACAACCCATTTAACCTTCTCCTTGTCCCTAAGACACACGGTACCTGTAAATTCTGTTTAAGATAAGGGTGCTATAGGAGAAGTGGCTGGTCATGCAAGAACCCATAGCAAGTCAGAGATAGAGCCAGGATTTGAGCCCCAAACAGAACAATGCCTCCTCAATCTATGCTATGCTATGCTGCCAATCAAATTCATGTTATAAAAATTATAAAAGAGCAGCTGGGCACGGCAGATACCATTGTAATCCCAACACTTGTATGGCTGAGGCAGGACTGCACATTTGACCTCAGTCTAGATTACACAATAAGACCCTATCTCAAAAAAAAAAAAAATTATGAATTAAGGAAAATTTAACTCATTAATTCATTAACTGATTGACAACACAATACTCACAGATAGTTTTTTTACAGAAATGATAATTACCCACTCCTCAAATTGGTCATATGCTCTACCTTCATATCCTAATTCCACTGAATTCCATCACTGGAATTTCATTTAATTTAGGAAAAAGTGATTATTCAGCATCTCAAACAGAAGGAAGTGGATCTCTGAGAGGCAGCAGTTGGGGAGCTCACAAAGAAAGGCTACGGCAGAGAAGTGCCTCCAGTCTCTAGGAACACAGCTAGATGAAAGCAGAAGTGGTCAGCAGGAGACAGGAGCCAAGGAGGACACCTGCCCCTGCTGGGTGACCCAGGAGGCCCTGGCCATCCTTAGAAGGAACATGTTAGAAATTATTTTCATTCATTCAAAATACATTTTCTACAAGCAAGGCACTATCCTTAGCACTGCCGAAGACACAAGGGGGCGGGGTGACTCAGACCAAGCAATGACCACGTGGAAACAAACATTGTACAGGGAAAACAGCTCTGATACAAAGCAGGGTTGTGTTAGTCCCTCCGATTTAGAGGAAACAGTCATGTCCAGTTCACTGAGTGACACATGAACTGGGTAGGAAGTCACGGGGAGGATTTAGGGAATGGTGGGTATTCCAGGTAGATTTGAACATAGCATGATTCAAGGATATTGTGCAATATCAAGCCAAGAATTTTAGATTGATTCTAAGAGGCTTAGAAACCTTGATGTCTTTGAGTGGAATGATAACATAACTATATTTCTGGAAAATTAATAAAGCAAAAGTTTGTGGGATTGAGAAGTCCAAGAAAGGTTGAAGCACTAGGAGTTTTCAGAAGGTACGAGGGTCCCGGTGAATAGTCAATGTAAACAAATGAAAGCAGGGCTCCCACATATCAGGCCTAGGTTCCCAAGAGGATCTTAGGGTGGTGAAAGGATGAAGTCAGAGGAGAGACTTGATTTCCAGTTTTCTGAGAACTGGGATCAGTAACACACTGGGATAGTAGCCTAACAGGAAGCTGGAATGAAGAGCTGATCTCCGGGGTTAGAGACCCAGGAGCCAACAAAAGGCGGGGTTGATGGAATCCAAAGGAGAGGGGGGTCAGGGAAGGGAGCAGGAGCAGCAGATGAGGAGTAGGACTGGCACCATCAGAGGCCGGGGCCTGGCCACCTGCAAGCAGGTGCAGAAAGCCAAATCACAAGGGCAGGCTGCTCAGGAAATAAAAACAAAAAGAAAGAATCCAGAGAGGAGTGACAACAGAGCAGAATCATTTCCATATGGCAGCCAAGGAAGAAGTCAGAGGGTATGCCAGAAACCCAGGCACCTCTAAGACACTGCAAAGACTTGGCCATTGTTTCGTGAGGCTAAGCTGCAAAAGAAGAGAGACAGTACGTTCATTAAAGAAAGAGGTGGGGGAAGAGACTTTTTCATACCATGAAGGTCACATCATATTCCAGAGCAGAAAACAGTAAACTAAGAATAATCATCCCAACGTGTTGCAGGGGAATGAATTATCCCAATTAACAGAAGGTAGACTGGCAGGGGAGGCAAGGCTGAGGGAGCTGAAGGGAAAAGAAAAAACCTGGAGTTTGTTGAAATTTAAAAACCTTTGTAAGGGGTTGTACACCTATAATCACAGCTACTTGTGAGGCTGAGGCAGGATGATTGTAAGTTTGAGGCCAGACTATGTTAAAAAAAAAAAAAAAAAGTATCAAACTAACCTTTGCAGGGTTGGCGATATAGCTCAGTGGTAGAGCACTTGCACTGTGAATGTCCGGGTCTGGGATGCCCAACGTGCCAAGGAAACATGTCAAGAAATCGACAAAATGGGTGAAAGTATTTGCAAATCTGTATAAGAAACCTGAACCTAGAATATTGTTATGGTTTGGGACTAGATGTCCCCTCATGGCCTCACGCAGTCATGGGGCAGGCTTTGAGAATTTATGATTGATTCATGGTCCAGTGCTGGGATTATGAGTGTGAGTGCTACACCTATCCTGGGGCGGGAAGCCTGCATACTAAATATAAGGGAGAAAAAAAGGCTTGCTCTCTGCTGTTCCTTCCTTTATGTTCTTGCTGTTTTGTGGTCTTCTGCCTTGAACTGCTGCCCTCTGCCATGTGCCACTCTGCCTTGGAGCCAGCAGATTATGGACTGAAAACTCTACAAATTATGGGCTAAATAAACCTTTCTTTCCTTAATTCTGGGCATCAGATATTTTGTCCTAGCAATGAGAAAAAAGTAAGGCAAATATAGAAACTCTTCCAATTCAGTAATAAAAAAGACAATCCAACTTTTAAATGGGCAAAGGGTCTGAACAGACCTTTCTCTGAAAGAGATATACAAATGGCCACAAAAGACATTGGACAAGAAGTCCTGTTCAATAAGAAAGTGCAAATAAGAATCACAATGAGATACTGCAGGGAAGTCATTGACTTAGGAATGAGTACCATTCTGGGAGAATGTCCACAATTCAAATTTATTCACAACTGACAAGGTGAGCCTTTTACTGGACACCTGTGGAAGTTCACAACATCCAGGCTTGTAA
>PVKN010002436.1:0-35630 GCA_004027915.1 Capromys pilorides | reverse complement strand
CCTTACTGAATGGCCCCTGGTGAGGTGTGTTAAGGCTGTACGCGCGCATGTGCGCGTGCGCATGATTGTGTGTGCATGCACATACATGCACGCATACACTTGTGTATCTAGGAACGACATCATAGTACACAGAATCCCTTTGCCAGATTACCATCTTCTTCTCGGAACTCAAAAAAAAAAAAAAAATCTTATCTAACTTGGCACCCAGAGTTTGGAGCGATTCTTTCAAGCATGATGTCCTCACAGCCTGTGGCCAAGTACCTTCTCAAATTATCTTCTTCAAGCACAGCTTGGCTGTAAGGCACGCGAACTCCTTCCTCCCACAGCTCTTTCCTCTCCCAATCCTCATCCGGGCTCCAAACTCTTCAGCAGACCCTCATTGCCTAAGTCATTTGACTCGCATAAGCGTCCTTCCAAGATTAGTCCATCCCTAGGCTTGCACTTTCAACTCCCCATCCCAATGAACTCCTCATTTGGCTAAACTCAGGAGTTGGTGAGGTTGAAGCGGCTGCACAGTGAACCAGAGTTTGACACTCTGAGAGGTTTGCAGGATGAGGAGTGTCCAGCAAAGGCACCTGGACAGGAAGAAGGGTGGGGAGCACACAGACAGGCCCTTCCTGGAGGGGTTGCAGCCAGTTTGCTTTGGTGCCACTGGCAAATGGGCTGAAATAAAGGCTGAGCGCTGCCTGCTGGGTTGGCAGGAAGAGCTTGGCTGACCTTGTAATCCGAAGCCACAGGGAGAGGCTTTGAAAGAATGTGGGAGGAGAGCAGAAGGCAAGGCAGCCTCCCTTTAAAGGGAGCAGAGACCGAGGCTGCCTGTTAGAAGGCACCAGAAGGCCCAGGAGCTTTTGTTTTGCTATGAAGGAATGGAGGCAATTACTTCAGTGTGAGGTAATGCATAGCCATGATCCCCATAGACAGGGAAAAAGACAGTGCAGGAGAGAGGAGCAGGTGCCACAGAAGGTCTTTGCCTGCCTGGAGAGAACACGACCTTGAGTTTGTGGCAGGAAGTGGGCACCCAAAGGGTGGGCACTCACAGGGCGGGCACTGCAGGCCACTGTCTAGTGACTGCAGGGTTGGAAAGCAAGTGCCCTGGAGAGGCAGAGAGTGCAGGAAGGCCAGGACCTCAGCTGTGTCAGGAACGAGGATGCTCTCCTTGGACCGCCTCTTGGTTAGCAGCAGTAAGAAACTGAGACATGCCAGGAGGTGCTGAAGTAAGGGGAGAGGCACAAAACGTTCTGCAGGGGAAGCGATGGTGAGCACTGCAGGGATTGCCAGGGGGGCCACCCGGACTTCGATGGCCATCTAATGTAAGTTTAGCCAGCAAGGCTGGGGCTTTTCTCATGCAATTCCATGGGAACTTTTTACTTTTTTATTTTTAATGGACTTTTTTTTACATTTCTAATTTTCCATTTATTCTTGCCACTTAGACACAGAAAAAATAATACTTACCAAGAAACTTACTTTAGCATATGTCACATGTAGGTATAATTCCATCTGAAGCGAAGCTATGGCAGAAGGGATGGTTACGAAGGAAACACCGAAAAGGCAACAAGGGAATTCGTTCATACAGACTTCTGATCAGCATTATTTGATTTTTTTTCTCAAAATACAAAACCTTATTATTAGAAGCAAGAAGCGAAACAGTGAAGAAGCAAACAGTGAAATAAAAGACCGAGGATAAGTAACTCCTGTGCTGGCACACCGCATATAGAGTGTGCATGCATGAGCCGAATGGTAGGTAAACATAGCGATGTATTACAGTGAATTCTCACACAGAGTGAGGCCCAGCCATTTCCAGTCACGCAAGGCTGGACCGACCCTTTCTCAGTCTTCATTTACACGGGGAACAAAGCTGGATAGCAGTCACCTCGGATCAGCAGCATGGTGATAAACGGTTGGCAGGATATAACTTGTTTCCTTGTTCACTTATAAAAGTTAGTGCCTTTCTGCAATGTTCCGGAGGTTCTTCCATGGTGCCAACTTTATGCGGACCAACACAGGACAAGGTCTCTTGCAGTGGGTATTTATTTATTTATTTATTTATTTGGTACAGGGTCTCACTATGCAGCTTGGACTCCTAGTGATCCTCCTGTCTCAGCCTCCCCAGTGCTGGGAT
The DNA here is from genome assembly GCA_004027915.1 of Capromys pilorides. Classification (NCBI taxonomy): domain Eukaryota; kingdom Metazoa; phylum Chordata; class Mammalia; order Rodentia; family Capromyidae; genus Capromys; species Capromys pilorides. The sequence goes on along the minus strand of PVKN010002436.1, from coordinate 33,511 downwards.
TATAGGTGTACGCCACCACGCCGTGGCAAGCACGGCGTTCCCAGGGTTCCAGGGCTGGCATTGCATGTGGTACAAGGGATAGAACCCAGGTCCTTGTGCTTCCCAAGCAGGTGCTTAGACTGCCAAGCTATCTCCCCAGCCTTGGTCAGTCTTTTTTTTTTTTTTTTTTAATAAATGTATACAGATAGATATACATCGAAGACTTAAAAGATTTGCTCTTTACACCAGTAATTTACATTTTATCAATTATCCTGGTATAATCAGAAATTTGGGTGCAAACTATGTCCTTTATTTGTGTTAGAGTATTTGTAAAACTGTAAATAATCTCTGTATATAGTTATGAGGACACAGACTCCAGGAACTATATATTACTTCTGCAGTTATAGTATTTGTAGAATTAGGGACAATCTCTGTATTGAGTTATAAGGATATAAAAGCCAAGAACTATATAACTTATTTAATTATATGGAAATGGTATATGAATAGTCCGAGAATGTACTATCATATGCCCTTTAAATATTATTTTACAAGTAGAAATTGGTACTGGGAAATTATCACATTATAAGATTAAGTGGAAAATCTATTTGAACTCTCCTGGCTAGAGCCACCATATCATCTCTCCCTTGAAATATTTCAGGCCTCTTAAGGAGCATCCTCCATACCTGCCCCCTCGGCTACATGTTCTGCATACTATGACCATATTTACCCCTCTCTGTGTCCTTGCTCTGCCTGCATGCCCCCTATTCCTCTTCCTCTTCTCTAAAAGTCTCCTTCATTTTCATATGGCCCTTTATTTTCCTCTAGATTCCTAGCCAAGGAGGTAAAATATTTCTATAATGAAAATTACAGCACACTGGAGGAAGTCAAAGAAGATACGAGGGGACAGAAAAGCCTTCTGTGTTCACAGATTGGCAGAGTTAGTGTTGTTAAAATAGCCGCATGACACCACGCGGAAGAGCAATACTGTATGGAAGCACATATGCATGTCAAAATGCCACATCAACAATGTCAGTCTTCAAAGAACTAGGGAAAAAAACCCCTTGAAACTCATATGAAAGCATAAAAGACCAAGAACAGCCAAAAAGCAACCTTGAGAAAAAGCACGGTTGGAGGCCCTACGATACTGGATTCCGAATTATACAGCAAAACTAAAGTAGCAAAACTTCATGGAACTGGCATAAAAACAGACATATAGACCTCTGGGACAGAATATGGGACATAGAAGTAAACCCATGAACCTATAGCCATCTGATACTTTTATTTTTTATTTATTTTTTTAAAAATTCCATTGTATAAATTTTATTTATTTATTTATTTATCTATTTATTTATTTTTCAGGACTGGGGTTCAAACTCATGACCTTGCACTTGCCAGGCAGGCATTTGTGCTATGGAGCTATCTCCCCAGCCCCTTTGATACTTTTATTTTTAATCATTTATTTATTTATTTGGTCCAGGGTCTCACTACCTAGCTCAGACTCATAGTGATCCTCCTGTCTTAGTTTCTCCACTGCTGGAATTCTAGGCATGTGCTACCATGTCTGGTTTCAGTGGCCAGCACTGCATGTAGTACTGGGATCAAACCCGAGTCCTTGGGCTTCCCAGGCAGGTGCTTAGACTACCGAGCTATCTCCCCAGCCCTGATTTGATTTTTTCTTTTTTTTTGAGCCAAGGTCTTGCTATGTAATTCAGGCTGGCTTTGAACTCATCATGTAGCCCAGGCTGGCCTTGAACTGGCGAGGACCCTCTGCCCCAGCCTCCTGAATGCTGGGATTACAAGCATGCACCATCCCACTTGGTTCCAGTCATCTGATTCTTGACAAAAGGACGACGAGCATAGATTGAAGCAAAGAAGTCTTTGGAACACAGAGTGCTGGTGAAACTAGTTAGCTACATGTAGAAGACTGAAACCAGGCCCCTATCCCTCACCCTGTACAAAAATAAACTTGAAATCAATCATTACCTGAAACTCAGCTATAAGGCCTGAAAATTTGAAATTCCTAAGGAAAACACCTCAGATGTAGGCCCAGGCAGGCCCTGGCTGAGTAGAACTCTGGCTTTGCTGAGGCAACATGCCAGGGCTTTCCTGCTTGGGATGTGCTGCCCATGTCCTCTCTGTCCATGTCCACAGCTACACTCTGCTTCACTTCCAGACCAGTGGAACTCCTACTCGGGCTCCAGGCCTCAGTTTACATGTCTTGCCTGGGGGAGGGACCCTTCCCTGATATGCTTATGTCTGCAGTTTGGCTTTTGAGTTTGAGGACACAACTCATACATGAATTTTGACCTGGAGAGGCAGCAGAAAACCTTTATCTAGGTGCCAGGAACAACCCTAACTGGCTCAGGTAAGTGAGAAGTTACGGTTGGCTTCAGGCTTGATCCAGGCCTCAAAAAGTGTCACCAGGACCTGCTTCTTTTCTCCACCCACTGGTCCAGACAGTCTTGATGCTGGCTCCTTGGAAAAGGTCATCCTTATGGAGCTCAAAGGGCTGCAGTTTCCTCCTGTACGTGTAGACCTAGAAAGAAGAGTGGATGTGCTGCTCAAAGAGGGTTCCAGAACATTTCCCAGGATTCAGTCTCATTGGATTGGGTTCCTTGAGTGGGCACGTGGCTATTTTAGAACCAAACATTGGTGAAAGGAAAATAATGGTAGCCAGGACAGGGTCCTGTGCTGCCCTTCCAGGTCAAAGTTTATGGCTGAGTTGTGTCCTCAGACCCAAAAGTCGAACTTCAGGCAGCGAGGGAATGGATCTTGGAGACTTGGCATTTCTTTATTACATGTTTACAAAACGCCTGAGCCTTTCATAGCACTGGTGATAATTACATGCTTATGTGTATAATTTGTTCAATATGCATCTTCCCCATCACACTCCATTCACTTAGAGAGGGGCTCTGTCTTCTTTTTCCACTGTTTTGTGACCCATGCAAAGCACAGTCGTTGACACAGTGTAGATGCTCAATAAATATTTGTTGAATAACTGCTGCAAAAATTAAAAAAATTAGAAGAACTGCATGCAAAATGGGACCTGTGGTGGGTGTCTCAGTCCACTCATGGCTGTTAGCAGCTCCTGCAGCTGGTTTATATAGAGAAAACAGATACAATTCTGGAGCTGCAAGGTAGGATCCAGGGGCTGGCAATTTGAGGGCTCAGCCTCCCTTTCCAGGTGGCCCTGTAAACGCTGCATCCTAAGAGCAGACTTGTGTCCTCTAAACCGTTTCTCCCCACGCCCTTTCAGACAGCAGAGCTTTCGGCCTTAATTACTACCCAGAGACCCAGCTCCTAGGACTCCCCCAGGAGGGACCAAGCTGCGGAGGAGCTGGGGAGGCGCTATTATCAAACCACAGCAGGAGAATTCCGATTTGTGTTTTAAAAACAAAACCTGTACACTCACACAGGACACATCTAAAAGACATACACCAACGCTGACAGTGGGTACTTCTGGATGGCAGGGTGAAGAATGAGGTCTTACAGATGAACGCCTTTACACATTTTCCAAATCTACAATGAACTCATACTATTTAACCATTGAACAGTTTCTGGAAGGATGTAGACATAGACTGGTGGCCTTCTTCTATTCGAAATAAATAGACTCTGTTCTGAAAAGGAGAAGGAGGTTTTATGGAACATGAGGCCAGGAATTAAAAGTTCCACCCTGACAAGAAGAATTCACTTGGAGACCAGACACACTCACCAGGGATGGCGATCCCTTGAGACATTAACAGAAGGGCAGCAGATCGCAGTAGGGCGCAGCAGAGCCGGATCTCACTTAAGTGTGTGTGTTGCTGCGAAGCAGGGCACAAGCTGATTTGGCAGTGCCCTTTTGCTTTTATTGTTCTAAACCCATGGCTTGCTCTTCCAAAATTTTTGAAAAGTTGCTAGGGTTTTGGTGCAGACTCCAGCTAATTTGGCATCCTCCCTCGCAGCAACTCAGGGCCGGCTGTCACTGCATCCTCTCTGTACCTTTGTGTGAATAACCATTTACAGCGTGAGAACTGTGAGGAGAATCTCCCACACCAGGTGGACCAAACCCAGAAACAACCCATCCCGAACCTGGTCACATGCACGCTGACCGGAGAGCAGATGTGAAGTCTGACAGCCCCTTTGGGATGTGGCCGGGGAAAACCTCACCGCACCGCCACTGCAGGGTCTCGGGTTGAGGTCTCTGGGTCCACCCGGAAGTTGGCCTGACCATTGGTAGACCCACCAGTGAGCCGAGCATTCTGAGGGGAACAAAGATGGGATGGGCAGTCAAACTGAAGAAGAGAGCTGCATACCAAATAAACCCTGCTTCATCCCCAGCTCAGTGTCCTAAGTGGGTCTGCTAGATGTGGGGTCCTGGGGAAAACCAGCTTGGGTCTTTGTTCCTCAAGTCCAGGCTCATCTTGGTCTGTGCCTAGCTGTCTCAGCCTGCTTTCGTCCCACTGTCTTGGAATCTTTGGCTGTCAGCTCCACAGGGGGCACGAGGTTTCTTTCCTGATGGTTTATCTGGAGGGCAGGAAAACCACCTATGTGACATGTCCAGCCCATGGCAGGCCGCTCTCTTCAGATGACTTTGGGTCTGGTGTCAGCATATGGAATGAAAAACCCACCCAGGAGGTTGAGGCAGGAGGATCTCCAGGAGTCCCCAACTACATAGGAGACAACCTTAAAAAAATCTAGGTGAGAGAATGCCCACTGCCCATTTCACCAAGATCAAGAAGGAAGTCAAAGTATACTAATAGTTTGTCAGGTAAACTTTCTCTTCCTCTAATTCTACTTTCTCCAATGCAGATCACACATTAACAGAAATTTCTCCCTGTTTAATATTTGACTTGTCCATCTGATAAGAACACCAAGACTTGTGTAGCTTTAAACCTCACAGTAAGGACACTGTCACTTAGAGAGCTGGTAAAGCCAAAGGCCGAAGCGTGTGTGTGTGTGTGTGTGTGTGATGTGCACGCGAGTGTGTGTATGTGTACATGGATGTGCACATTTATGTGCTCTAGGGCAGGAGTTTAGGATGTGGCTTTCTAAAATTTCTTTCTCTTTGCACTCAAACCCTCCGTGGGCTTTTGGTTTGTTTGTTTTTGTGGTGCCATGGATTGAACTCTGCTACTGTAATATACCCCAATCTTTTTCACTTACTTAGAGATAAGGTCTCTCTACATTGCCCGGGCTGGCCTTGAACTTTTGATCTGCCTGCCTCAGCCTCACAGTAGCTGGGATTACCAGCATGATCCCCCTTGGCTTCCAGCTATGGTCTGGAGATTAACTCTCCAGTCCTTTTCCAGTGCCTCGCAGATGCCCCCTCTCCAGGTTTGAAAGGGTTGTCAGGCTGTGCGGTGGCCTTCTGGGGACTCCTCAGTAGCTGCTGCCCTACTCTTGTTTCAGTTATAGCCCAGAAGACTCATTCCCGCAGCTCCTGGTCACCTTAGACCTCTTGTCACTGAACTCCAGCCACACAGGCTTTCTCTGGGGTCTTTCAACATGGACTCTACGCCCCTTCAGAGTATGGCTTCTCTATCCAAGTCTTGTTACTCGGTGGTGGTGGCGTTTAGTGGCTTCCACAAGACCCAGCCACATTTCTACATCTTCGGAGCTCACCCCCAGCGTCTCTTTCCTGGAACTCACTTGCTTTGCCATCATTTATTTTCTAGCTCATCGCGCGTCACCGTCCCACAGGACACTGTGGGCCTCGGGAGGGAGGGAGGGAGATGGCTGCGCGCCCTGGGCGGGTCCCCAGGGCTCCTGAAAGCCGCCCTTCCCGCCACCGCGCAGAGTAACCGCGGGCGGCATTTATGCCCGGAGCGCTGAGTTTTCTCTTTAGCTATCAGACGGACAGAGTCCACGGTCCCCGCTAACGACGCACGCAAAACTCTAGTGCCGACTTGGGGGCGTGGAGCTGCCCAAGGCCCCAGATTAATATCCTAAGAAACGAAGCTAAGGAGCGGAATTAGGAAGCCAAACTGCGACGCTCAGCGCTCAGCAGCGAGCGAGCCTCTCAGGGGTGGCGCGGAGGTGGCTCGAAACGATCCTAGGTGTCCTAGGCTTGCAGGGTTTCACGCGCGAAACACGAACCGTGCACGGCGCGGCAAAGGGCTCCTCTTTCCCTCTCCGCCCCTCCACCGGCGGGCGCCCTAAGCGTACCAGGAAGTATCCGAGCCAGGACTGGCGGGCATCCGTGGGGGGAATCTCAGGACACAGCGGAGCCGGGCGACCAGCAAACAAGCGCCCGGAGGGAACCGCGCGCAGGGGGCGGAGGCGGAGAGCGCAGGTGGCCGCGCACCTGGGACGGCGGGGGCGTGGCCGCGGAGAGGGCGTGGCAACGAGGAGGCGTGGCTTGGAGAGGGACCCGGGAGGAGGGCGGTGAGGATCAAGGGGAAGGAGGAGGAGGAGGAGGAAGTGGAGCCTGAGAGTAGCGGGAGCAGGCGAAGGAGGAAGGGGAAGAGGAAGAGGAGAGAGATGGGGAGGAGGTGGAAGGAGAACAGGCGTGGGAGGAGCGGAGGGAGGAGTCAGGGAACTTTCCTTTTGGGGCATTGTGGGAAGCAGCCATGGTCTGATCGGAGCGCACCTGCCAGCCCCGCGGGCTCCTGCGCTGTGCTCCGGCCCTCGAGCCTCGCTTGCTGCCGGCAGGGACGACGGCGACCCGGCCGCCATGGTGAGTGCGCCTGGCGGGGGCGCGCGACCCTCCTCGCGGACCGCAGCCCGGCTGCCCGGGTGGGGCGGCTCCATTCAGCGCATCCGTGGTGGCTGAGGGCTCGGACTGTGCCGGGTCCGGCGCCGGGGAGGTCGCCGGCGCTTGGGGATCCCCGGCTCTCAGGAGCGACGCGCAGGAGGATGCGCGAGGGAGGGGGTGTGCCGCGGACGAGGGACTCCGGAGAGGCGGGGTGCTCTGCAGTCTTCAACGGCGCGTGGAGAAGAGACAACTTGTGATGCTGCAAAGGCCTCTTCGCGGACTGCTGGAGGCCCCCGCGGGGCGCAGCAGCCCGAGACCTTAGGGACAGCCTGGGGTGTGAGGCGCGTCTCGGGCGCGGGAGCGCGGGGGTGTTGACCGAAAAGTGAGAAAGTGGCCCGGGTGAGGTGGGTCCTGGGAAACGCGAGTAAGGAAGTTTTGTTTTTTGTTCTGACAGAGTGGGGAACCTTGGGAGTGTTTTAACAAGAACTTTGACCATGACTTTTTAAAGATCCGGTTGACAGTTGGAGAATGATGTGCGTGTGTGTGTGTGTGGTTTGAGGGGTGAGTGGCAGTCTCAAGGTGGAGCTAGGTGGCAGGTGACAATGCTGCTCCTGGGAGACGTGTTCTACACTGCCCTGGGAGGAAGTCGGAGCCCGGGCTCCCCTTTCGCTGCCCTCTGCGGGTGCATTGGAGAGTGCAGTGATGTGAACTGCACCTTCCGCTTTCCCAGTCGCATTCACTTTCCAAATCCGTGAAAGAGACGTGACCCGCGGCATTTTCAGGGTTCAGGGGCCTCTGGGTGGGGGTCAGCATGCTGACAGACAGGGAGAGCTGCCTGAAGTCCAGGACCTCATACCAGAACCCTATTCCCCCCCTCCCCCCATGCAAACTCCTGGGGGAGAGGTCTGGTTGCCCACGCTGGCCCCTTTTGCTCCTATGTGTGGAGTGATGCAAAAAGGAGTCTGTAAATAATGGAGCAGCTCTCTTGGTTTGCTCAGGTTTCTCAAGGAACAGGGTGACAGAGTGCCCGAGCCACCAGCTCGCTTGTCTAGTGGAGGTTCCAAGAAGGCTCCTGAGTCTCCTAGCAGCCCAGAGTTACTTCCCTGCGGTAGGCTGGCCCAGGGGCTGCAGACAAGGACCCCCTGCAGACAGCACCTGGTGGGGTTTGGTTTTGCTCCTTGGTGTCAGAGTGAAGTGGTCTCCAGCTTTTCTGTACCAGGGAGAGCCTTTTATTGAGCACTTGGGGTGAGTCTCTGGAGTCTCTGGAGGCAGCCAGCTTCAGCTACGCAGTTTCCATCGCATTCCAGCTTTGCAGCAAATAGGCCAGGCTGCCTTGCTCAGAGGTTGCCTGCTCTGAGCTGGCCCAGAAGTACTCAGCTTTGACCTTTCTGCCTCAGTTTACTCAACCAGGGCAGTCCTTGCTCCTGACTGACAAAGCAGGGCTCTCAATGCATAGTCCTGAGACGTCCTCAAGATTTTTTTGTACAAATTTTTAAGATCAGGACTGTTTTTGTAATGACACAAACACATTATTTGTCCTTTTTTTTTTTTTTTTTTCCTTCCTCATAGCCTGAGCCCACATGACCTGAAGTGGCCCAGTAAATCTGATGCAGTGGATTTGTCTTCTGTTAGGCCTGACGTGAAGGAGGTTTGCAAAAATATGACACAGTGCCACTCTTGTCACTGCTTTCTTCTTGTTTTTCCTCTTGGAAAACAGTGGTAAAAATGCTGTTTCTGTTAATGTATAATAGGTTTATTATTATTTTAAAATGAGTTGATACTGATAGTCTTTCTGCTTTAATTTCTGATACATTGGATGTGAATTGATATAATCACATCAATGAAAAGATCTTTCAGGGCAGGGGTGCTTGATTTTTAAGTTTCCAGGCTGAGTGTGGTGAGCATGCCTGTAATCCCAGCACAGTGGGAGGCTGAGACAGGAGGGTCCCAAGTTTGGGCCCTGCCTAGGCAGGTTAGTGATTTAGCAAGACCTTATCTCAAAAAAAAAAAAAAAAAAAAAAAAGTCTGAAATGCTTCCTTATCAGTGCTGCAGAGCACAGGCTGCGACAGGTAGCAGGGTGCATGCGTGCGCTCACGTGGCAGCGAGGCGCCCTCCCACTGTGTGCTTGCCTTGACTGCACCTTCATCTGTTCAGCCCTCTGTGTTCAGGGCTGTGGCAGGATTCTCCCTGCTCCCTGCTGCCTTCTGGATTCCTGGCTGCTGCTGACCCAATGCACTGCTTTGTGGAGCAGAGGGAAGATGTTCGCTGCCTGGTGCACTGCTCGCAGAGCCGTCGCTGCGCTGGCTCAGCAGGCCTGGCTTCTTATCTCCAGAGCAGCTGGATTACTCTGTTGATGCCAGCTGTATACAGCAGTTCATCTTGCTCCCCGCTTGCAAGCGCTGCCTTGGAAAACAGTGCTAGGACTGTGTGCCCCGAAACCTAAGTGTGTCTGGAATCTTTGTAGGAAGAATTTGCTGTTGAGGGGTTAACTGTGGCGATGGAGGAAGGAGAAGAATTTTGTTGTCCTTGTTCCTTTATCTGTCCTTCAGGGAGATGATGCTGGAGATGGATAAGGTGACCATTGAGGGGCCTTGTAGGTGCTTAATAAAAATGCAAGAGGACTTTACCTTAAGCTGCCCTTCTGCTTCTGGAAAGATGTCGTAAACAAAATAGGGGATTCCCTCACTGGAAGACACTAAAAAAAGTGACCCTTTCGGAAATAGGAATAATCATCTCTTGGTGTTGCCAGTTCTTTTCTCGTAATGTGTATGATTTGTGTAATGTGAGATGCACTTAGGCTAAAAACTCAAGGAGTATGTGTGTGACTTAAAATCTGACTTCAGAGAGATGTAGCCATGTAGCCAATTCTTTATCAGGGTCACGTGAATTAGAGACAGCATAAGTGTACCTTTCCCCGAATCAGACTGTAAAAAAGGTTTCCCTTATTCATTGTTATTTCAAGTTACATAGAAATAGCAAGGGTACCAAGAAAGCACAGATGTGAGGGCGAAGGAACAGAACGTGGAGCCTGGAGCCTGTGTCCTGCCTCTCTGCCCAGGGTGGCAACTCCACTAGGGCTTAAATGAATTGTCGCAAGTACGCAGTTCTTTTGGTGGTTTAAATTCCAATTTGGGGCTGAAGGGACCCATTAGAGTAATGTGGCTTGCCTCCCCGGGGGCTTGGTCTGGGCCTCTAGCTAGCAGTGAGTGTGGAGTAGGGGGCTGGGAGTAGGCGAGAGAAATAACCTTTTGGGGGTTCACTTTTCCTAGGCACCCCTCTCCCCAGCAGGCTCTTTCTATGGGTCTTGGGGCAGCATGGAGGCCTATAGTCACCCTTCCCCTGTGCTGCTTGCTCTTTGTTTGTGAATGCTGTCAACCGCTTGCAAGTTTTGTCTGACAAGCAGCTGGAAAGAAACATCTCACCTGATTTTTCACCACACTGCATAGCCAATGTCTGTTCTTTGGGGTCCCATGAATTATTATGTTATTATGGGCTAAGACATAATAGGTAGAATTCCTGCTATCATAGGTAATATTCCCCCTTCTTCATCTTCATACACACACACACACACACACACACACACACACACACACACACGGGCAGAGGGCGAGAGACAGACACAGATAGAGAGACAGGCAGGCAGACAGGCAGACATTCTTTTCAGGGGCAGGTGGCTAGAGATAAGCCCTTCTTGATGTTTCTGTGAATAATTCTTCTGTTTCATCTTCCTGTTGCTGTAGGCAGAGCTGTATCCAGAGACCTAAGCCTCCCTGTGGTTAAGTTTTCCCGGACACTTGTCCTTGCGTCTCCCGTAGAACTCCCTTTTCTGACGTATTTTCTCCTTCTTGTATTTTCTCCTTGGACACCACTTCCAGACGGAGCCCTGTTTTTCCTAAAGTACCTTGGCCACTGACTTACCCAGGGACACTTCCTGTCCACAGCTGGAGCTCCCAGATCCTGTGACACACGGGCATGTGCACAGACGGCAAGCAAACGCTCCTCAAGTTTTCTCTAGCCTGCACTCCAGCCGGCTAGAGAAACAGCCTGATGTGTGACTGTTGACTGCAAGGTAAAGTGAGAATGCTGACAGCACAGGGGAGCACGGGAGCTTGTTCGTGTTGGGAAACAGAGCCCTTGATCTCCATGAGGAAGCTGGTCTTTGAGAAAAAAAAAATGTCTGCCAAAGTCCCAGAGCTGTATATTTCCTGGCAGGGGAGCTGGGTTCTAAAATTGCTCTGTGTAACTTCTGAAAACTGCCCGGGGAAAAATAAGATGATCACTCAGTCTTCCAGTGCGATGGGGCATGGAAGTAAGTCCACTCAGTTGAGAACGAGAACATGAAGGAGTCCATGTTCTAGTGACCTGGTTGAATCTTTTCTGGCAGGATTATAGTACTGATAGCAAGGGATTAGAATGCGTTGCATTTCGATATACAGTCAACTGCCATGGGAGTCTTCCTTCCATGCTGGGTACTGCCTATTGAAGAGAAGGGACTAAGACCATGATTTACACATTGGGGCTCCCATACACCCTCTCAGTGCACATTCTTGTAGTGGGGAACTGGGAAGAACTGAACATAACTCAACCTTGGAGTGTTTGTTGGATTTAGGAAAACATATTTTTCTGTTAAAGCACAGATGTATCTGGGTCTAAGATGCACAATTTCCTCCCACTGTGCAGTTCTCAGAGACAGCTTGTGTGGGCCTCTGGGCGTGCCAGGCTCAGTGAGGCTCCTTTCCCTGCCTTTGCAGCTGTTGGTTTGGGATGGGAAAATCTGAGAGACTCTACTTAGGCTAGGGGGCAGCAAACTTTCTCAGGAAAAGGCCCCATTGGTTATATTTTAGGCTTTGTGGACCCCGTAGTCTCTGTCATCAATCCTGAGTTGTAGAGTGAAGCCGTGGACAGCATGCAATGGATGGGGCTATGTTTTAATAAAACTTCATGGACAGCAGCAGGTGGACAGCCAGATGTGGCTTACAGGCCGTAGTGTCTTGACTCATATTCTAAAGCAACTTCCTAATTCTTCTTCTTCTTCTTCTTCTTTTTTTTTTTTTTTTTTTATATTTTAGGGAAGGGTCTACAGGGTGTTCAGGGTCTCACTATTAGATTGGACTTGTAGTGCCCTGTCTGTTTACAGCCTCCCAAGAGCTGGGATTATAGGTGCACGCCGCTATGTCCAATCTGAATTGCAGTATCAGTGCTCCCCAGGGGCAGGATGGGCACAGCAGGCCCGGGGTTCGATCCCCTGGCCTCTGAGCCTGCTTGCAGGCGCTTTAATCCACTGAGCTGTTTGGCTGGTCCTCTTATTTATTCTTTTATTTTATTTTTTTTTTATTATGGCCAGCTCAGTCTGCCCTGGGGGTTGGGCTGCTGCAGTATGTGGTGCCAGGGATTGAACCGCGGTCCCTGCAGTTGCCTAAGCTTTCCTAAGCAGGCGCTTTAGATCGCTGAACCATCTCGCTGGCCCCTTATTCATTCTTTTATGAATGAATGAACAAATAAATTAGACTCTGCCCCATGGCAGGCAGAGCTGGCTGTCTATGTTGTAGCACCTCACCCAAGTACTGGGACTCTGTGCAGTGACGTGGAAGCCTCCTGGACTTGCCTTTGTGGTGGTTGATTTTCTAAGCTCTGTGAATATGTTGGCTCCCTCGCACAGAAGAGGAATTCACTGCTGAGTACCGGCCAGTCAGGGAATCGTCCTGGGTTCGTTGCGTGGGACCTTGCAGGCGTTGTGAGGCAGCTGGTGTGGGACTCATCACAGCACTTGGGTGGGAGGAGCGTTGGCTTTGGTGGCCCCTCAGCCCTGGGAGGGGGGGGGTCATTCCTTCAGCGACTTAGCTACTCCCTGGCCAGTGTTGACCACACTGAAAGTCCAGGAACCCTGTCCATCTCCCGGCCTTTGGTTTTTATCTGGCAGCTGTGTGAGTCCTGGGTACAGGATTTCCGGTTTCTGCAGCTCCTCCTGGCTTTCGCTGTTCAGACAAACATGGCGACGTTTGTCGATGTTGGTCATCAGCATCATTCCTTTGTGTAAAAATCTGCCTGAAGGATATATAGGAAGGCAGTCTTGGGATTAGAGGAATGAGCCCCCTGACTTGGGGTGTGTGTGTGTGTGTGTGTGTGTGTGTGTGTGTGTGTGTGTCTGCCTGCCTACAATAAAGTACTTATTTTCCATGTCTTTACTAAAGTCAGGTCTTTAATTCCAGGTCCACAATGTGAGCTCTGTCCTTGGTTTATGGTTCCAGTGGGAGCAATCTTTGCAAAGCACTGGAAGGGGAGGCTTAAATATATGTACAAAGCAAGTCTGTCCCTCAGATTGATTGACTCTAACAGGGTTTCACCGCTGCGGGCCTCCTAACAAATTTTATTTGCAGCCAAAGACATCTTTGTCAAGGTGAAAAGTCCTTGGGGACAGATTTGTAATGAGTGTTGAGTAGGCTGAGGGAAGAAGACAATGAAAATTTTTAACAGCCATTAAAATGATCATTACTGCTTGAATGCAGGGCATTGAGCTTAGCATAGTTAGTATAGGGTCTTGAACAAAGGTAAAAATAATTTTGAATTAAGAAAGATCAAATGACCATCACTATGAAATAGGAATGGGGTCTCAAGTTATTAATGTTTTATTCAGATCAAAGTCATACTGAAAATTGCGTGGAAATTTTGCTATTTCCAGTATTTTTTTTTTTTCCTCCTTAGGTGATTTGAAATAGAATGGAACAATAGTCTGCCCTGCTGTGGACTCCAGGGAAAGTCTATTCAGAACATATTTACTATAGGAAAAAAATACACCACCAATAAAAGGTGTCTTGATGAATTCAACACTGATTACCCTTTCCTGGGGACATGGTAGATGTAAGTGTTGCATTGATCATCTTTTAGGGTATTTTGCACTTGTCCATCACAGCGTTCTTGGTTTTAAGCCAAGAAAAGCCTACCGAGAAGCTGTGTCACTTGGTCACAAGAGAATCCTCATGTCATTGAGGAGCAGTTTCTCATGTGCATCAGAAAACTGAGGGAGCGGCGCACTAAGCTCTCAGTCATGTTGCTCAGGTTGTATTGTGGCAGGAATCCAGTGGATGGAAGGGAATCCACTGGAGAGATGACCTGGGGCTGACTCTGGAAGCACACAGTGATCTCAGCATCCGAGCTTTAGAAGAGTATGGGCTTGGGTGTCAGGTGTGTGCGTGAGTGGGGAGGAGTCCCTTAGCAGGATATGCGGAAAGCTGCAGTTCTCAAGCAGTTGTAAATCCTGGAGACAGCTGGGTGATGACAACCACAGGGGGACCACTTTCTCATGGACACGCCCACCTCCACACTTCCCCCTAGCCAAAGCCCTTAGGAAATTACTTACCCAGTATTAGCATTGCTCAAAAGTGGATTTTCTAGATGACTTTTTTTTTTAAAGTCATGTTTTAAAAATAATCATAAATATTGAGCACTTGGCAGAAAGGCATCAAGTGTAGCTGAGGCTTGTCCAGAGTGGGGAAGGGCTTTACTGTGTTGAATGTGTGGCTTTGGGGAGTGCTGTGCCTCCTGGGCAGAGGAAGCTCCGTGCTGCTGGCCTTGCAGGTGTGTTGGGTGTCGGTGTGTGTCCTTGTGTTGGAGGAGATTCATTTCCTCTGTGTAGCTCTAAGAAGCAGCAACTCGGTCCCACTCCAGTACCCTATGTGTCCCCAGCCATTTTGCTCTGGCATGTTAGTATTTGTCTTTGACATGGGGAGCTTATTTTTTTTTTAACTTGTTCTATTACTAAAAATTGACAAAAGCTGGGTGCACACCTGTAGTCCTGGCTTTTGGGAAACTGAGGCAGGAAGGTTGTTGTGAGTGTGGGTTCAGCCTGAGCAACACAGTGGACCCTGTTTCAAATAACTAAAAAGAAAGCTATTGACAAATAAAAAGGTAACACGATATGATATTTAAACATACCTAAGCACTGAAAAATGGCTAAATCAAACTAACATATATACATCATCTCAAAGATTCACTGATGTGTGTGTGTGTGTGTGTGTGTGTGTGTTGAGAGCCTAAGATCTGCTCTTTTAGCAGTTTTAATTGTACACACATTGTTGTCACTCCGTTGTGATCTCTTGAATTTACTACTCTTGCCCGATATTTTGTATTCTTTGGCTAACATTTCTCCCATTCCCCTCTTCCTTCTATCAGCCCCTGGTAACTACCATTCCAACACTCTGCTTTTCTGACTTCATCTTTTCTAGATTTCACATAAAACTGATGTCCTATAGTATTTGTCTGTTTGTGCTTCTTTTACTTCATTTAATACAATGGCCTCTGGTTCACCCACGTTGTTTATAAGCAAAAGGATTTTCTTGATTTTTTAAAAAATGACTTAATAAGATTTTATTGTGGATCTGTACCACAGCTTAAAAATTTATCTGTTGGGCCAGGGATATAACTCAGTGGCATGAGTGCCTGCCTGGCAAGGGCAAGGTCCTGAGCTAGATTCCTTGTACCCCCCACCCCTAATTTATCTGTTGATGGCAACTTCGGTTATTTCCAGTTCTTGGCTAGTGTGGGTAGAGTTGCAGTGGATATGAGGGAGCAGATGTCTCTTCAACATTCTGATTTCATTTTCTTTAGCTATAGACTCGGTTGCGTTTGCCGAATTATATGTGGTGGCTCTCTTTTGAAGTTTTTGAGGAAATCCACATAATTCTCCATATGGCTCTTCTTATACTCTCTCGAGCAGGGTAGCAGTGATCCCATTTCTCCTAATATTTACTAATAGTATTTCTCCTTTTTGTCTGTTTAGTGCCATCCTTTTAGTCTTCTTCTGGCTTTAAATCTATATTTTTGTGGTAATTTGTAATAGTGAGCATTTTTGTTTTCGTATGCCTGTTAGCCATCTTTATGTTTGCTTTTAAGAACTATTTAAGCCAGGCATGGTGGTGCACACCTGTAATCCCAGCACTTGGGAGGCTGAAGCAGGAGGATCGGTGTCAGTTTGAGACCAGCCTGGGCTACAAAAGTGAGCTTAAGGCCAGCCTGAACTGCATAGTGAGACCCTGTCTCAAAAAGACAAAAAAATCTATGTAGTTATTTTGCCTATTTCCCAATCTACTTATGTGTTTTCTTACTATTGAGTTGTTCAGGTTATATAGATATTAACCCTACATATATGGTTTGCAAATATTTACTCTTATTCGGCAGGTTGTGTCTTCCCTCCGTTGCTTGTTTCTTTTCTGCTGCAGAAGCTTTTTAGCTTGATGTAACAGTGACACTTGTTTCCCTAGCAGCTTAAGATCATCAAGAGAAAAGCAAGGGAGTTTGGTGGGAGGATTCCTGGGCGGAAAGCAATGGGGACCCTGGTGGGGTGCAGTGCTCGCCTCACCAGCAGCTTCATCCACTCCTTCAGCTGACCTAGGACCGGCCCTTGGCTGTCCAATGAGAAGAGTGATGGCCTGAGATAGAATCTTAAAACTCCTTTCTGGCTCTGATGATCTATATTCAGGTAGGAGAAAATAATAATATGCCTGTCCCAGCACGCTGTATTGATGAATGTGCTGTTCTCGGTGTGTCAGCATCTGAAGCGTCCACCTGTAGTGGTTCCTCTGGGAACTTGGCTCCTCCGGGGTCTTGGCTCCTCCAAGTGCCGCTGCCAAGTGGACTACTGCGTCCGCTGCTGGCATGAAGGTCCCACGCCAGCGCAGACGTGGGGGGCTGTGTTCTGAGGCTGGGGTGGTTTACGAATGTATCTGTGTGTGTCTAGCCATCATAGTAAGTGCAACGTAGACTTCACTTGGGTGAAATGTCGAAGCACAGTCCATCACGTTGCTTCAGTTCCATGTTTATTAACAATCACCCGCACTGAGATTATTTAGAGATGCAGTGTTAACAAAACTGATCATGCTTCTGTTCTGATGGGGTGTGAAACAGCCACAAATGGGTAATTTGTCTCCCATGCACAACCCTGAGCTTCTTCCAAGAACATGGAAAATGAAGGTGTTGTTGGGTTGATTCTAAGATGTAGGACAGGCGTGGAGTGTATTTCAGAAATAGAAAGTGAGGTGGAGCTTCGTGGTGAAGCGGGTTTTGATAAGATGAGCCTCAGGCCTACAAGATGGGTGGCTTGGCCTGGGAATGGGCTCAGGGGACTCCCTATCCCCATCCCACCCCCAAACTCCTGAGTAACCTAGTTCCTGAGAAAAAGGGGCCTAGTTACTGAGAAACAGTGGAGTCACTTAGTAGATGTTGAGTGGCAAGAGGCTTTTCTTCTGGAGTTCCGTCCAGAAAGTCCTTTTCAGAATTACCACCTGCAAGTTTAAGATTTTGTATTATTTGGTCTATGTTCTATAAGTTACACAGCCATATCCATACCTTAGGAAAACTCAAACCTGTCTTTGCCCATGGCCATTTGAGAGGAAGTTCAGGCAGTAAATACTCACTGCACAGCTTCATGTCAGCCTGTGCTTATTACACTCCAAACACTGATTTTACTGACTAATAAAATGCTTCAAAACACTACTGGATTGGATGTGAATATTTCAAGTCTAGGCCTGCATAAAGCATTTGCAGAAAAGATCATTCTATGTCAATTGCAAGATAATGCTTGGTCTGAGAAAAAACCCTGTTTAAACCTGGAAATAATGGGCTTATTTGATTTATTAGTAAGTTAATGTCAAAAGTGCATTTTATTTTATTTTATTTTCAAAAGTGCATTTTAAATCATGATAGAAGGTATTTTTTGGAGTAACTAGCTTACACATATGCCAATCAGTTAGCATTGTTGCTATCTGTTCTGTATGTAAATCAATCCTAGGGTCAACATTTTTATATTTTAAAGACCACATTACATTTTTCTAATAAGAATCCCATTAGGTTTTTAAATAAACCAACTTTTAAATTTTATTTTTTAATTAGCTAAGTTTTACCACTGGAGAATGTGTTAGCATTTTTATCAGTTAGGAGCTCGAAGAGCAGAATACAGTGTAGTAAATGTTTGTAACAGGAATGTTTCTGTACTTTCAATTTAAAATTATGTTCTGTTCTAGAGTCTTGGCCATGGAAGTTAAAAATTTAAAGCCTTGAGAAAAAGTGACCCCGAAAAAGATACAAAATTGTCTTTTGTGCACTGGTGGAATAAGATAATCCCAAAGGACTTCCTTCTCCTTACAAAGCATCTTGAAAGGATATTTTTATCATACCCTTGAAGATCCATAGTTCAATACCAGTAGATTTACTGCCAACTGCCCTAAGTACTTCTAGGTGTGAGTGCCTTTATGGGTTATTCTGTTACTGTGCACTCCTAAGATTAGTTTGGATTTGTGAATCTTAGAATAACTATTTTAAATATCTGGCAAGGGAAAGAAGTGAGAAAATCATTTGTTTTTCTCTGGAGGGAGATGGGAAGAATGATTATTCCTAGCAGAAAGGGACCTCCACATATCTGCTACATTCACTCTTGAAGAAAAAGTCATATAATTTGACTCCTTGGCAGGTCTTACGTAAAATAGACAGGCAGACAGACAGACAGACAGACAGACGGACAAACAGACAGTATCGAGAACCAAGGTGTTGGATCTGTCTGTGCGTGGTTATTGCTGTGATCACAGGATGGATCGGCCAGGATGTGGTCTGGATTCTTGCCGTGTCGCCTGAGCGCAGGGAGCTACAAGCCACCAGGCTGAGAGCAGGTGGTGCTTACCTTGCTGTTGTCCCCTACATCATCTTGTAGGGGCAGAAGAAGGCCCTGACAGGAATGATGTCATGGGATCCGAGTTCACTATCAAGTGATATTAGCCGCGCAGCT
Organism: Capromys pilorides; assembly: GCA_004027915.1. NCBI lineage: Eukaryota > Metazoa > Chordata > Mammalia > Rodentia > Capromyidae > Capromys > Capromys pilorides. The sequence continues at coordinate 15,082 of PVKN010002436.1, read as the reverse complement.
ACTTTAATAATAATTAGAATAGTACTAAACTATTTTCCTGCAGCGAAAGCTTAAGTGTCTGACTGCTGAATGATATTATCTTCAAAACAGATCATCATTAAGTTTTCGAAGACAAGTGGAACTTTGAAAATCTGTTAAAATTTATGCGTCTTTCCTCTATAGGAATAATTACAAATCCAAATTTTGCATATACTTTCAGGACCCCTACAGATAACCCCTTTCCTTCCAGATGATCCTTGGACATTGGTTATTTTAAAAAATAAAACTGAATTACCCAGCCTTCATTCAGAATTTAGCCATGCCACCTGTATTTTAAGGATTTTGGAAAAGCCTTTTATATCAACAACTTAGCTAGCTTGTTTACTTGTTTTTTTCTTATCCTTCCCCTTTCCCCTTTTCCTCTCCTCCCTTCTTCTTTTGGTACCAGGAATCGAACTCAGGACCTTGTGCTTGCCTGGCAGGCAGTTGTTCCACTTCTTTACTCCTACTTCTTTTCCCCTTCCTTCTCTTTTCTTTCTTTCTTTTTCTCTTTTCTTCCCCTCCCCCTTCTTTCTTCTTTTTGGCTTCAATATAACAAAACAAGGTAAACCGACTCCCAGCAGTACACCTGTCATAGAGTAAGTCATCTTTACTCATGAATATAATTGTCATGTAGACTACCATGCTCACATTAGTCTGTTTACATGTTTAAGCCTTCCTGGGAGAGATTTTTCCTGAGAAATTAAATGACAACCAGAAGATTTCTTGGGAGAAACTGTAATCCAAGTAGCAAGAGATAGGGGGTAACTAGCACATCCCTGCTGCTCTAACTCTGTAGTATCTGTCTCTACCCCAGCTAAGCATCAGCAGGAGATACTTCTAGAACCTAGACTGCTTGCCTGTTTCCGTAGGGTTGCGCTCACCAGTTCTTCCTCATCTTTGCAAGCACTTGCATCCTGCTGCTGTGAACACATCTTGCTTTAGATTGACTTCTGCAGCTATATCCGGACCCCACTTTCTGGTTGTCATTCCAGCAGCGTCTTACTGTACCTACCCCACAGTCATGTGATTGGTCCATCTCTCCTGCAGAGGACTCATCACACTGGGTATGGGCTATTTTATTGAGTTGTCAACTTAGAGGAATGATCTGCAGTTATTCATGGGGTTTGTATTTGCGATGTAGCAATATAGCAGAGACGGAGGAGGCTCAGTTGGGGCCAGCAGTCCCAGGGCACTGTAGGTGTGTGGAGTACATTTGATGGGTGGGAAGGCTGGTGTTAGAATTTCCCTGTCACCGAATGTGGTGGCGCACGCCTGTAATCCTAGCACTTGGGAGGCTGAGGCAGGAGAATCGATGTGAGTTCGAGACCTGCCTGGGCTATAAAAGTGAGCTCAAGGTCAGCCTGAACTGCATAGTGAGACCTGTCTCAAAAAGACCAAAAAAAAAGAAAAAGAATTTCCCTGTCCCTGCCACTGTCTGAGCTTAGTCCTTAGCATAGGTACTGTGAGACGCTTCCTGACTGCTGCCTTTTCTCTGTGCTGTCTGTACTGTGCTCTGTGTTATCATGACCCATATGGCTTGTGGTTCCTTACCTTAGCAGTGCTGTACACTTAGGGTCTGGAACCTGTTTCGCCCCTCAAGAATTGCTGATGTCTGAATTTGCTTTTTGCAAGTGACCAGTTGAAGTACTTTTATCTTCACACGCATAGGAAGGGAAAGAAGAGTCATTCACTGTCTGTCATAGAGTTTCATATATTACTTTCATTGCTCACTCAACCAATCACCCCAGTTGGTGATAAAGTTCACCCCAGAAGTACTGTGCATGTGCAGGAGTGGCTGGTGCGTCTGGCTCATTTGTTGTGGAATTTAAGAAGATTTAGCTTTTGCAGGCAACAGGGACCCATCAGCTTGATTTTGCTTATTGGGTTTCCATGCTAGTTGATTTAGCCAGGGTGGGAAGACCTTTACTGTAGGCAGTGCAGTACAGCAGGTGGCTGCTGAACCTTCAAGAAAAAGGGATCGTTGCCTTGGGAGTTGGGAGAGATCCTCAGGAACCGTGAGCTGGCTCTGCTTGATATTATTTGGCTGAGTCTCTACCCGTGTTTGGTTTGCGTCCCAGCTCAGTCGTGAATACTTTGTCCCAGTTCCTCCCAAAGACAATGTGTCCCACCTAGACTGGAGCGCGGGGCTTAGGCTGTCCGTGTGCAGAGGCCCGGTGACCATCTCTTGAGCTTCATAGCAAAAAATGCTCAGAGGGTTTGCAACATGGCTTCTAAGTTTATTTTCAGAGTCCATGGTATTGTTTTACTGACTATCAACCTTGTTGGTGAAATGAATAAGAAGTCTAAGTCAAATCCTAACCATGTTCAGCTGTATTCTTGTTAGCCTGAAATCCCCTGTGCAGTTGCATTACCTGGGGCTGGCACAGTGTGCCCAGGGCCAGCATGATGTGCTCGCCAGGTAGGTACTTATGTCTCTGAGCTATTTCCCCAGCCCATTCTAGAATGCTTGTGTTTTTAGTTAACATATAGGCCCACCCCTTTTCTTGTTTGAAATACAACTAAGAATGTCTGTATTGAAACAGGAGACTGTTTTGCAAATACGGAATGTTCATGGGATCTGTGAGAATTGCATTTGGGAAGTTTTTAGAGTCTTTGGCCAGGTAGTCTCAGGTACACATTCCTGAGGATTTTGGCCTGGGGGATGGGGGCAGGCACAGATAAGTGCTTCCTTTTTAGTATAAGAGGAGAAAGGCCACCCCTTTGTCCCATTTTGTTTCTTCATTCAACTTAATGCACAGATATCTGTGAACTAGATGGGGCTGGACAGAGAATGAAAGACAAAGAATAGCTAACCTCTTGGCATTTTTAAGAGAAACCCAAGAGCGGTTGAGACAGCTCAGTGGACTAAGCACCTGTCTAGGCCAATGCAGGGACCGGTGTTTGATCCCCAGCACCACATGCAGTGTTGGCCGTACATGCCAAGGGGTGGGCTGAGCTGACCAGAGTCAGGGTGTGGTGGTACACGCCTGTAATCCCAGCACTGGGGAGGCTGACAGCAGGAGGATCACTGAGTCCAAGCTGCATAGTGAGACCTTGTATTGTACCAAATGCGCTAAAAACAACTGTAAAAAAAGCAAGACCCAGGCAACTGTGGTGTCCGTGGTATCAGCTGGGAACCTCCGCCCCTTCCCAGTGGCTTTTCTCTACCTTAACACATGACACCTTTTTCTCAGAGTCACAGAAGGGCAGAGCTTCTCGGGCTTAGAAAGTTCAGGTCACTATTATTTCCAGTAAAAAATGAAGAAGTAACCAAGTAACAGCATAGCTGCTCTAGCGCACGTGGAAGCTCTGTGCTGAACATGGTAGGGATGCGTCGTGCGTACGATCCTGGGTCTTTTCAACTCTTTTTGCAAAATGTTTTAAGGATTCATAGAAACATCTGTGAAGCCAGGTCATCCACGCTGTGAGTCAGGGTTTTGGGTAGGCAGTGTGACATGTACCTGCAGACGCAGGGAGGATGTCCATCTTCTGTGACACCCCAGAGGGTGACACAGCTCTGGATGTGAGAGCCTTGTGGAGGGGCGGGCTCCCTTCCCTCTCATGCTGTCCCCAAAGGGTCACCCTGTGATTCTGCAGCCTTGTTCAGCCTTGCTATCTCTTCCACTGGTACTCATCTCACCCTCCCTTTGGGAAATTATTTATAGAAGGATGCAGGGCAGGTGTCAGAGTGGCCTCAGCCAGCTGTGTCCTACAGCAGCACTATAGTTCTTGGAAAGGTTTATTGAGTTGGGCATCTGCTGCCAGCCCCCGACCACCCAGCCTAGTTCTGCCATTTATAGCTGTGTGACCCTGAGTGAGTTACTTAACCGTTACTGAGCCTTAGCTACTTATTTTTTTCTTTCATTGTGGTGTTGTGTTATGCAGATAGATTGTGGCATAATGTGACACATGGCAACAGATATTCCACATACTGTATAAATTGTGGTTTGTTGCATTATGTAGTCCTTCCCCCAGTGTCTGTATTTACTCTCTTGTCATTTGGATTGTGGAGATTATTACGGTCCATGTGTGTGTGGCACGGTTCCTTCTCTGGCATGATGGCATAAGTTGCTCCTGGTGTTGAGTAACCTACGTTCTGAGGTTGAAATGGCTGGGTACATGGGAACCCCTGGAACTCCCCAAACTATAGCTAGAGCTGTTCAACTTTTACTTCTCGCTTTTTGTCATTAATGTCTTTTAGATCTAGAGTTTCTGTGTGTAAAAAAAATCCACAAAAATGTGAAAACCACTTCTCTAAGGACAGGGAGTCAAGAGGGAACTGAGATTTCCTCCCTGCCACCCCTGTCCACATGTGGCACTGGGGGAGGACCTGGTCCATGATGAGATTTGCATTATTCTGTGATACTTGGTCTCTGAGCGGTAGGTAGAAGTGCTTTGTGCCTGCTGATGCAAGAGCCCTCTGTACTTTATTCTTTTTAAAGGACATATGATTATCATTGTCATGTGTCTAGGACATACTGTGTCAGATAGTTAGAACCAAAAGACATCTTGGTAATCTCCCATTCAGCCTCCAGAGATGCTAGTCCACTTGCATAATCACACAGAAATGGTTGTTGGGCAGGCTGAGCTGTTAAGCTCATTCTATACAACTATGGCATATTGCTTAAGACAGTTTTTTTGTGGTCCAGTAACACCATTTAAAAGACACCAAAAACTGAAAAAAAAAAAAAAATTGTGTTCAAATTTTCTGCACCTTATGCGCAAGAGGTCCCAAGATATAGACCCGAGTTCCATCAAACCCATTGACCAAGAGCACTCCCACGTCGACAATTGTGTATTGACAGAAGTGTTCAAGCTGGGACAGGAATGTGATGAAAAATGGCAATGGGCTTGAACAGCTATTTCTCCAAAGAGGATGTGCAAAGGGTCAAGCAACGCTTAGAATCCCAGAATTACCAATCAGTAGGGGAATGCGAATCAACCTCGCACAACCATTAGGCTGACAGCTCTCATAGAAGCAGAAGCGACAAAGAGAGGTGAGGATGTGAAAAAGCAGAAGCCTTGTGTGTGGTGTGAGAATGTCAACCAACGAAGCCACTGTGACAAGCTAATATGGTGCTTCCTCAGAGATTAAGCAGAACTGCTGTCCAGCAGTTGCACCCCTGGGCGCAAGTTCCAGAGGTTTCCAAGCTGGGACTCAGGGATTTCTATACCTGTGTCATAGGCAAAAGGTAGCAGCAATCTGATGTCCATTAAAGGATTAGTGGAGAGACAAAATGTGGTACCTATGTACATACAATGCAATAGTATTAAACCTTAAGAAGGAAGTTCTGACACAGGACGCTGTGATACAGAGGGATGTTGACATTATGCTAAATGAGATAAGCCATTCACCAAAGACACATGGTATATCATACTGCTTATATGAAGCGCTTAGAATAGTCTAATTCATAGCAAATGAACATAGGGTGGTGCCTGCCTAGGGGAGGGGAGGGAGAAGCAGGAGTTCTTGTTGAATGGTTGTGGAGTTTCACTTTAGGGAGAAGAGAAAAAGCTTCTGGAATAAAATGGTAGTGGTGACTCTGGCCACACTTAATGCCACCAAAGAGCCAAAATAAGTTTTAAAAGTAGAGTCCAAGATAAAGCCACAAAAAAAGCTACTGTTCTTCTAGGAGGACTATTACAGAGAAGGAGTCTCTGAGGGAGGAATCACTTCAAGGCTGTAAATGGTCTAGTCTAGAATAATCAACAACTGTCTAATTTTCTAGCAACTATTTTTATGAACTATGAAGTATTGGTTGAACATTTTCTGCTCAGTACTTTGTTTTAAAGTGGAATAGTTCATCTTTTCTTTAAATCCATTACTTTGTGTATTGTTTTAAGAAAGGAAATAATACTGTGTTTTGGAGTAGGTGTGTTTTAGAAAACTATAGAAGACATCGGGGAGTTGGGATGTGGTCAGTTATCATTTATTTGCCCTCCATCATGTATTAAGCTCCTTAATCTAGAGTTTTATTGGTTCAGTAGCTCTTCTTCTTCTTCTTCTTCTCCTTCTTCTTCTTCTCCTCCTCCTCCTCCTCCTTCTTCTTCTTCTTCTTCTTCTTCTTCTTCTTCTTCTTCTTCTTCTTCTTCTTCTTCTTCTTCTTCCTCTTCCTCTTCCTCTTCCTCCTCCTCCTCTTCCTCCTCCTCCTCCTCCTCCTCCTCTTCTTCACCAAAAGGCAACTGTGTTTGAGGCCGGGATCCCTATGTTCTCCTCTTGCCTCAGTAGTTTATTGTGCCAAGTAACTTTGGGTAAAGGCTTCTCTCTAGAACCAATGAGAAGTCACTGTCCCATAGAGCTCGTGATGTATGATGTGAAACAAAAACAGCAATGTCATAAGTATAATAGTAGGTCATTACTACCTTGAAAAAGAATGACATTGGGAAATGAGGAGAGTTGGAATTGGGTGGTGCCTTTTATATATGGTACGGTGGAGGCCTAAGAAGCAGGACTTTGAAGAGGTTTCTTGGGAGTGAAGTGGTGACCTCTGAGACATCTGGGGGAGGTGTTCTGAGCTGAGGCTGTTGCTGAGGCAGAGGCCCTGGGGTTGAGTGTGCTGGGAGCCATGGTGCGGTGAGTCAGGGCAAGAGTAGATTATGATGTTGGAGGAGCATGAGGGCCATGTGGGGCAGGGCCTTGTAGGCTGTGCAAGGATCTGCCTGTCCCCTGGAGAGAGTATCTGGAGTGTTTTGTGCCTACAGTGACCAAAGATGAAGCAGGTTATTGTTCTGGTAGCACATGGTAAGGAAGCAGCGGTTGAGGTGATTATCACCGATTTCCTAATATGGTCTGTTTAAAATTCACTAGTCTGATGAAAAACTTGCTAAAACATGGAGTGTTGAGTATTTGGCAGGCCGTCAAGGATTTCTAAGGAAACTGAGTTGCCTACATTGCTTTCTGGTGCACTGGTGGAGTGTACCGCCATGTCAGTCATTACTAAGTCCTGCTCTGAGGGAAGACAAGCCATTGAAGTTAGGAATTGTGTACCCTCAGGCTTTCTAAGGTCAAACTCGCCCCAAAGAGTCTTTCTGTGAACTGCGTTTCCACTTCCCTTGCCTCATATTTGCTGTTTTGCCTGGTCCTTAAGATTTGTTAGGTGAAGAGCTACGTATCTCAGTGAGGCTGTCCAGGGACTTCCTGCGCCCTGGGGTTTCTGTTGGTAAAGGCATCAAAGAGACCCTGATGGAGGGGTCAGGAGACCCCTGATGGCATTACGTGAGTCGTTGAAGTCTAGTTTTAGTTGTGTCACTTTCCTCTACTGTAGGTCTCTTGTTGCCATCAGGAAAGAGTTATGGTTACCATCCACTGGGATTACAAAAATGCCTTCCAGTCCTGACCACTGCCAGGCTCACCAGGGGAGCCACGGTTTCTCGGGTGGGTGTGTTGGACCGTGTCCTCAGCAGCATCCCTGTCACAAGCTGCTCAGTGTTCTGGGACGCTCAGCTCTTTCCCTGTGTGTGCTGGAGTAGGTGATTCTGTATTTACTCAGTGATCTTTACTTGAAGTTTTAAAAATTATGTCAGTAATACAAACTTAGTGTAAGCATTTGAGAAAAACACCCCAGAAATATAAAGGGGAAAATAAAAACTACTTGAAATTGTGTCTTAAGAGAGCCATTGAAGTGCTATTTACACTATGAAGTTTTTTTCTTGAACTCTTGTAAACAAATAATATTTGCAGGTACTGGGACTCCAAAAAGAAAGCTCACACTCACACACACACATGCACACACGCACACATGCACAAATGTAAATATGGTCCAAATACTCTTAAGTATAAAGATAACTTCCAGTAGTAAGAAAATTAAAAGAAATATTTGAGTTTATTTTATTTACTTATTTATTTTTTAAATCTTCTGATAAAGTTTGTTTGTTTGTTTGTCTATTTATTTATTTATTTATTTATTTATTGTGGGACCGAGGTTCAAACTCATCACCTTGCACTTACCAGGCAGGCACTTGTGCCACAGAGCTATCTTCCCAGCCCCTTTGAGTTTATTTTACATATAGCTAAAATGATAAAAAAGCAATTTTCTCTCTTTCTTTCTTTTTTTTTTTTTTTCTTTAAATATATTTGGTTGTTGCAGGGTCTCACTATGCTGTTCAGACTCATAGTGATCCTGCTTCTTTCAACCTCCCCAGCACTGGGATTACAGGTGCGCATCAATGTGCCCAGACTCTGTAGCCAGCTCAGCCCACTCTGGGGCAGGGTTGGTGCAGCATGTGGTGCTGGGATTGAACCATGGTCCCTGTGCTTGCCTAAGCTTGCCTAAGCAAGCGCTTTAATGCTGGCCCAGAGCAGTTCTTTGTTTATATCACAAATGGCAGGGTGCCTGCATTTTCTGCATTTTGCTCTTCTGGCTGATGCCGGGCATCACTATTTGGGCTGAGTGCTTGTACAGCAGAAGCTCACGTCCGCATACTTCATGCCAGCTCGAGAGCCGTGTGTGATGCAAGCCTGTTTTCATTTTCCTTTTGCTCAGTCAAATGTTTGACATTCATTTTGGTTGTCTCTTTTGGTAAAAATCTCTGCTCAATAGAATGCCCACTCTCTTGTACCACTTTTGATTCAGGCCCCAGTATTAACATGGAGATTTCTGGCAACATTGTGATTTGAGAAGACAGAAATTACTCAGATTTAACCTCAGAATTTTCATCATTTGTAAAAGTCCAGGGGACTGATGAGATAGCTCAGCGGTCTAAGGCACCTGCTTAGACAAGCTTAGGCAACTGCAGGGACTGCAGTTTGATCCCTGGCACTACATGCTGCACCAGCCCCACCTCCAGGGCAGGCTGAGTTGACCATAACATAAATAAATAAATAAATAAGTGTAAAAGTCCAGAAGGCAATTAAATTGTGCATAATATATAGGTAAAGAAAAATTAAAGAAAAAATTCCCTAGACTTGTTGAAACTTAAAAGCAAAACTATTGGTGGGTTACCCTTCAGAATATGCTAGCTATTTTTAAAATATATTTTTTAAGTTGAAAAAGATTTTTAAAAAGATGAAAAAAGCAAGAACATGCCTATAATCCTAGCTCTTGGGGAGACTGAGGCAGAAGGCTCACAAGTTTGAATCTTACCTTAGTGACTTCCTATCTTAAAGCAGAGAAAAATTGGAAGTGGTTTAGTATTTTCCTGGGTGTGACACCCCAGTATTGCGAAGACACAGAGAAGTTCAAGAAGAGACATTAGCACATATTGGTTAAAGCAATTTAGAATGGTGGTGGATAAACATCCAAAGTGTCTGATGGATTGTTTAGGTAACAGAATAAACTGGGGGATGAACTCACCTGTCTGAGCACCAGCAGCGCAGCCAGCATTCTGTCTCATAAAGACAGAAAACACCGTTCCGGGAGGTCATAATGAGCCGGCTCAAAGCTGCCCGCCTTAGTAATTACTCATTTGTCCTGAGCTCACGGGCAAGTTCTGCCCCATGCTGGGATTTCAGTTGCTGGGGCATTCGGAGACCATTTATTTCATGAAGATGGTTTCCAAGGTTCTTTTTGTTTGAATCGTAGTGTTGTTATGCATGTGCTTGTAAGTATAGATCCTCGAAGGTGGTTTTACCTGGCTGCAACCAGAGCTGCCTGTTTTTTAAAAATTGTATTTTAAAGAGGAAAAACAAAACCAAATAACAAGAACAAAGACAAAAACAAAGCAACATAAAACAATACAAATGGTATAGAATTTCAAAAAAAGAATAGGAAATTAACAATTGTTATATTGCATATTATTGTCATCCAATTTGTTGCTCGAATTACCAGATATAGGTATGCAAGTTTTATCCAACAAACATTCACTCTTCCTTTCAATCAATCTTAATTTTTTCCTCATCCTTTTTACTTTTTACCTTTTAATTTATTTAAAGAAAGTATAGTGCTTCAAAGTTAAGTCTTTGGATAGTCAAGGTGAACATGCAGTTATGATGTACAGATTTTACCTTTAACGTTCTTTATTCTATTAGTTCATGTTGCAGTGCTTTATGAATAACACATCCACCTTGAGGAGCTGCTATTTACACGTATTGTCTTAGACCCGTTTCTGCATTTCATTATCACTGAGTCCAGCACTTCCTAGTGTTTTCTGTCCCTCATAGTCTGGTGGCAGTGGCCTGAAAAGCAGAAGGATGGGGGAACTGGCGCTGGGAGAGAGACACGCTCACTTGAGGGTGTGTAGTGAGGTTAATTAGTACCGTTGCCTCTGCGTTCACAGCTATTCATTTGGCAGGTGTGGAGTGTGCACCTGTGTGACGCTGATTTTCTGTCCTGCTGGACCTAAGTTTAGGAGCACAGACCTAGCTATCAATTGGGAGGAGTTAAGGCTTGTCTCTAGATGCACCCTCCTGCCCCACCCAGGCCCTATGCACTCCTACATGAGGAGCTTTGAAGGTGGCTGGATTAGAGTGTGTGAACGTGGATTGAGGGTATGGTACTGGGATTAACAGTGTGGATAATGGAAGCCCCACCCTGGGTATGGGTGATACCAGTCAATAGGCTTGTAGCCTGGATGGACTGTAAAAGGACAGAAAGAAGGCAGGCTGCTGCTGCTGCTGCTGCTTGCTTGCTTCTTTGCTGCCTTCTGCCTGCACTCTCACGGTCTCTTTCTTCCCTGCAATGCCCCTCTGTCAAACCACCCTGCCTCGGAGCCAGCTGACTTTGGACTGAAACCACTACACACTGTAGGCTAAATAAATCTTTCCTTCTTTAACTTTGGTTGTCTGGTATTTTGTCTCAGCCATGAGGAAAGGAACTGAGACAGGAGATTCCCCTGTCTAGTTTTACCTGACTTTGTGTTTTTTTCCTAATGGGAGATTGTTCAGTCTACGGGAAACATGCAGGCCAGTGAGTTGCAGTTCTACATTCTACTGCAGTTTAGTAGAATGCAGTGAGACCTTGGTTCTCACATTTGTGCTGCTCACTGTACCTTTCAAAGATAGGACAGCTGTACCTTGATGAAATACTGTTGGTGTCGCTGCTTCCACCTTCATTGTCCTCTGCCTTGTTCAGGTCACCTCAGGTTGCCCTCATCGCTTTCTGAGCTCAGTGACTACTTTCTAGCCCAACAGTATCAATTGCCCTACCATCATAGGACTTTTAAGAATAAACCTTGATTTTCTCTTGACGCTCCGTGGCTCGTCCCTACTGCTGCAGCTCTAAACACGAGGAGTGGGCGGCAGCTGGGTAGGTGCCGAGGGGTCTGCAGCATTTGCCTGTATTCACAATGAGTTTACACCTCAATCCCAAACCATTCCACAACGGATTAACAGGAAAGCCAGTGATGGTGAAGCTGAAGTGGGGGATGGAGTACAGAGACTACTTGGTCTCCGTAGATGGCTACATGAACATGCGCCTTGCAAATACAGAAGAATACGTAGACAGGGCATTGTGTGGACCTCTGGGTGAAGTTTTAATAAGGTGTAGCGATGCCCTTTATATCAGAAGTGTTGGAGAGGAAAAAGAGGGATGGGGAAATGAGAGAACAGCATCTTTTGTGTGTTTTTTTTTTATGTATATTCTAGATAATAAATATGTGTTGTTTTTCAACTTGTTAAAAGAAAAAAAAGAATCTTAAAATCCTAGCAAAGGATTTTCTTTGAGCACCCTGCCTGTACCATCATCCAGTGCAACTGCTACGAGGATAAATACATCAATTGTATAAAGTGAAAAGTGATTATGTAGGGATTGTGGCCTGTAACATTTAGTAACCCAACAGTGGAGCCGTGAAATTGGGGCATTATAAACTTCACTGGTGGCACCCGATTTTTGTGTGCTATTTTGTGTAGTTTCTCTTAACTTCTCTTGAATGTAAATTTAAAAAAGAAATGAATTGGATGCATTAGAGTTTGGATAAAGCTTTACCTGTCTGAATGACTGAACTTACAAGTGACCTAATGACATGGTTGAGGACAGAGGACCTTGCAACTGGAACTGTTTTCATTGACTGCCAATGACTTACAGGTAATTATCCTTCTAACTGGCTGGCACATATACTATTTTACGTTTATAGCATAATAGTCTAAAGTTTCTTTAAATGGGATTCAAGCAGTCATAGGAAAACAAATGGGTCTCTATTTTTACCAGTACAGAAATTTTCCTTGATGGACATGTTCCGATTTTAATACAGTCAAATAGATCATAGTAATGGAAAAATGGTCTTACTGGTTGTGGAGCATGGTTTTGTAGTAAAGGATGTAGATTACTCTAGCTTCATCTACAAAATAGGCCTGATTCTGTAGAACTATTGCTGTATGATGCAGTTTCCAGAAAGACGCCTCCTCTGAGAGCTGTGAATGGTGGAGTGGAATCACATCTTCAGGAACAACACCTTTTCTAAGAACACTGGTGAAATCTTTTAACAGTTTACTTCATGCCATGGTTGAACATATCTCAGAGGGAAGGAAAGGAAAGTACACCGTTACAACAGTATGCCCTCACTGCCTTGGAGATTTAGGCAGTCATCAATTTTGTTGGAGAACTATTGGCATTGTACATGGTGGTGCAAATTTATACTCTCAGTTACTTTAGAAGCTGAGGCAGGAAGGTCTCAAGTTCAAGGTCAACCTGGGCAATTTAGAGAGACCGTGTCTTAAACTTAAAAACAAGTAAATGAAAGGGGTTAGCAGATAATTCAGTGCTAAAGCAGTTGCTTAACCTCTGTGTGGTTCTGGGTTCAATCTGTAGTTACAAAACACAAAAACAAAAAAACAGAAACCGACTGTCTTTACAGTTCTGTACACTGCCTAGGAATATCAATTATCGCTGTAGGAAATTAGTTTTTAAAGATAGGATTTATTAGTAGGAATCAAAAGGTCAAAGACTATTGATAACTTTTATAGTATGCTTTGTAAGAAAACATATTTATAGTTCTTCTAGTGGAAAATTGATTTATAACAATCCAGCAAATAATATTTTTTGTACAGTGTTAAAATGTTTATATAAAAGTTTCTGACTGTGTTGTTCATTGAAAAATTACTGAGACACTCAAGTCATCTCCTCTTCTATTATTATTATTATTATTATTATATTATAGATTTTTTTGAGACAGGGTCTCACTTTGTAGTTCAAGCTGGCCTTGAGCTCACTATGTAGCCTAGGCTGGTCTTGAACTCACAGCAATCTTCCTGCCTCAGCCTCCCAAGTGCTGGGATTACAGGCGTGCACTGCCATGCTAGTCTACATATGACTGTCGTTGTTACTGTTATCATTTTAGTGAGCTGTTCTGAAATGCTTTCCTTTAGCAAATTCAAAATGCAAAAGCAAGAAGCAGCACATCCCAGGGCGCTGTACTACGTAAGTGGATCCGTTTGCTCCCGCAGGGCGGTTAGTAGGAGGGAAGCGTTAGCCCTGCTTCCAGAGAGGTGGGGTGCAGTGCCTACCCAGAGCCTGGCTCCTACATCTGCGTTGCTCACTGTCTTTGTGCTGTTGATGAACTGTGTCCCTTCTCTGTGCCTCCGTTTCCTCACTTGCAAAATGTGAGGCTGGAGTGAATGATCTGGGCAGATTCGCCTTCTTGTGGGAGCATGGCAAAGGATTTTGAAACATGACCCCGTAGACCCGCTAAGCCGGTCCCCACTATGGAGGCTGTGGGTCCCTTTGCTGCCTCCCCCTCAAGCCCTTGCTGGCTCTTGCTTGTCCTACTGCATTCTTCTGCTGCTTCATTCCAAGTCCGATGAAAACCCAAAGGCAGCTGGCAGGACTCTGTCCCTGCTGGGCTCAGGCTTTGAAGTTGCCGGACCCTCCCACCCCCCTATTTTTCATGCCATGGCTTTTCATCATTCTTCCTGGGCCCTTTGCTCTTCTCCTTTGCAGCTGACTGAGCCTCTTTATCTTTCAAGTCTTATCTTGACAGCTGCTCACCCCCCTCATCCTTGCATGTGGTCATCTGCTTCCCCAGTTCCTTCTGCTCCTGCTGTAGCGCATCGCCTCGTGCTTGATGTGGTCCCTGCCCTTCAGTCGCTGACCTCTCTGCATTAGAATATTCTCTCCATGAGGGAAGTGCCCTGTCTGCCCAGGCATTGGTGGTATCCTCCTCCCTGGGCACCATGCCTGGCATGTGGTGGACATTCAGAAAATACTGGCTGAGTGAATGCATGAAAACAGGATGGATCCCAGGGAAGACAGGGGAATCCCAGTGCATTCTCAAAAAGGAAAACCCACAAGAAACAGCGTGTCTTCCTCCGCTTCCTCCTTCCCCTCCTCCCATCCCACATCTGGTGGAGGCAGGGACTTCCCCACCAGGCCCGAGCTTCTTTAGTTATCTAATAATCTCAGAGGAAAGAGTGACTCTGCTTTCTTTAACCTTGTACACCCTTGGTTCAGATAGCCAAGTAATGTTTTTTAAGTTCAAGTTCCATTTGTCGGAGAAGAGATAAGGGCCCAGGTCTGATCTCACTGTACCACTGACTTCAGTGTCTTTTCTTGCTAGCAAAACATTGCCTTTCCATAATCTTCATTTGAAGCTTTTCCCGCCCATGTTATTTTCAACTTCTGTGACATATACGACAGTCATGACTCAGAGTGATTGGTGCTAATATTGTTATTCTTTTGAGTTGAATTTTTAGTATTTTTAAATTTTTATTTATTTATTTTTTAATCTTGATCTCTGCAAATGTAGGACTTTTGCTCTCCACCACTTGGTTTTAGGGGTCTTCTAGAAACCTTTGGTATTCGATGTGGTGGAGGGAACCTAAGGCGCTATCTTCTCATTATAATGGTGGTTCAGAAATCATCTTAACTTTAAATGTGGTTGAGGCTAATTTAATGGATACCTGTGCATGGTTTTTTTCTTTCTTTCTCAGAGAGGCAACTTTAGCTACTTAGAGAGTGGTCTTTGCACCTGAGATAACTGACCTTGACTAACCTTTTGGGGCTCTACGTTCCTTATCAATTAAATGCAACTTAACAATAGTCTCTCTCTTTCTCTTTCTCTGTCTCTGTCTCTGTCTCTGTCTCTGTCTCTGTCTTTCTCTGTCTCTGTCTCTCTGTGTCTGTGTCTCTTTCTGTCTCTGTCTCTCTGTGTCTGTGTCTCTCTCTGTCTCTTTCTCTGTCTCTGTCTCTGT